>CM077112.1:13825002-13928379 GCA_039619505.1 Cimex hemipterus
AATTAAATTTTAAATTATTTTTTAATTTTTTTAAATGTTAGAATTATTTTTTTAAATTAACTAATTAAATTTAATTAAAAATTAAATAATTATAATTAATTTTAAGTTAGTAATTTAAACTTTATCGGTTTAGGTGTTGACACGGCATTCATCACTGTAAGGTAAAGGTCCCGGGTTCGAATCCAGCGGCCCTGCATTCGAGCCCGACATACTTACAAATTGGCTTTTTTTTTTCAAAAACAAAAAAAAATTATCTGGCTGAAATTTTGCTATACCATTTTTTTTTTTAATCTAAGATAAAACAGTACGTAATTAAATAGTCTCGCTGTTTTGCCTGACGTACTTTACCATTTCGCTCTGCTACAAAAAAAAAAAAAAAAATTGTGTATAAATATTCAATTCAATTATTCGCATAATCTCTGGCTTTTTTCGGCATTTCAAGTCTTACAAAAAAAAATCCATTTATGTTTGTATTAAAATAAATAAGAGAAAACAGTACTAACTTCTCGGTTTATTTAATAAAAAAAAAAGTGCGAAAAAGTTCAATTTTACTCTTTAAAGAGCCACCATTCTTCAAATTATCTTTTAGCTAGTTTTATGATATGCGACTTAGTTTTGAAATTTTTGTTTATGCGTGTCCATCTTTAATTTAAATTATTTTAGAGGATTCCACGTCTGTAGTTACCATATATTTTTTAAAATCTTTTTTTTTCCTCTTCCTAAACAAAAAAGTACAGTCAGTCATTACATATTTCAACAGTAGCAATTAATGTTATTTTCATATTTTTCATATTTATTTTTTATTTTATGGTTAATATTATCTGTGATAATTACCTAGCAGTCTCGCCTACTCGGCTATTTTTTTTTTTCAATCTTTTTTGCCTCTTCCTAAAAAAATTTTTTAAGATGAGAAATTTTCAAGAAACACTACACAATGGATAGCAGGCGAACTGCCAGGTATTTATCACAGATAAAATAAAAATTAAAAATTTGAACTATGAAAATATTATTAATTGTTACTGTAGAAATAGGTAATAATTGACTGTACTTCATGTTAGGATTGTCTGATGATGGGCTAAAAATAACCAAAAACGTCGTAGAAAAATGCGAAATAAAGTAACCTGTTTTTGAAAAAAGACCTGTGTTTTGGAACATTCTTCATGTAAAAAAACATTGTAGAAAGAGAAAATTTTTTTTTTAAATGTATGGTACTTCTTTAAGTTAAGTTTTCTTCTTGTTGTTTGAAAAAAATTCATTTTACGTTGATTTATGGTGGTTTGTTTTTAATTATGTAATGTATGTGTACTAGAATTGCCCTATCTTTGTTATGAATATTTTCTTTAATACATTTGGTTTTTCTGGGAAAGTTAATTGCAAAATGGAACGAATACGTAAAAATTGCAAGGCGGTGTTAAAGTCGTTTCGGTCTGAATCAGCCAAAACAGGGCTGACACAACGAAACCCTAGGGTGCATTCCATGCAGGCAGGAGTACTCGTCAAAAGGGGAAAAGGAAAGGGGCTTCGGATCCGCCCCGTCCCGTCGTTCTCTCTCATCTCCCGTCCTTTTCTCTTCTCCATTCTCCGCTCTCCCCCATCCGAGCCGTCCTTTATCCCACGGCAGAATGCTCAGTACATTCACGAGTGCCAGCGTTCAATGGACGATGCCGGGCGACGTCATATACACGATCAGCGACCGAGGGTCAAATTGCAGGTAAACGGACAATCACTACCACTCTTTGACCGGTGCCGAATTGTTTTTTTCTTCTTCTTACCTTTACGGAAGGTCATTGGAAAGTTTCCATCCAAAAAGTAGTACCTTACACCTTTTTTTACACATACACAATCGTCATCAGAACAGTCAAACCATAAAAATCGTAATTTTAAAATTTTTCATTCATAAACTTTACAATAACAGTCGAGAAGTATAAGCATAGTCATAACTCAGCACGTTTTTGCGTCGACCTTTGTTTTTGTTGTTTACTACTTAATTTAAAATGTTGAATCCTAATTCCTAAAATAATAATTTTGTGTTTAATTAATAAACCACAGTCAGCCCGAGATTTTATTTTAACCAAATTAAAACAATTTTTTTCTATTTTGTACTTCTGTTTGGATCACATAGTGGTATATGCCGTATTTTTTTGCTTATTGCTTAAACTAGCAAAGCTAACTGATAAACATATGAAAAAAATGATAAACAATACATTGAAATGTAGGTATTACTTTTTTAAAATGTCAGATCACAATTTTAAAATTTTACATTTATGAACTTTGCAGTAACAGTAGAGAACTATAGATGTAAAACATAACTTAGCAGGTTTTTACATCCTCCTTTGTTTTTCTATATTATTTCTTCATTTAATTTAAAATTGTCAATAGTCTGAAATATCAAAATCCTAAAATTGCTATTTTATACAAATTCTGTTTAATTAATAAACCACAGTAAGATTTTTTTACTGTTTGGATTACGCCGTAGAATATTCCGTATTATTTTTTGCTTTTGCTTTTGTTCATTATTGCTTTAACTAGCAATTAACTATTCTATCCAGTTTTTTACATTTTAAAATTTGACAGTAATGAACTTTACAATAACAGTAGAGAACTATAGATATAAATCATGACTAAGCAAGTTTTTGCATCCTCCTTTGTTTTTCTATATTATTACTTAATTTAATTTAAAATTTTCAATGGCCGAAATTGCTATTTTAGACTGTTTCTGTTTAATTAATTTTAAATGTTTAAAGTTTAAGTAATTGTTTAATTTTGTTTGGATCACATAGTGGTATATGGCGTATTATTTTTTTTTTTTTTTGCTTATTGCTTTAACTAGCAAAGCCAACTGACAGACATATAACAAAAGTATAAACAATACATTAAAATGTAGGTGGTATTACTTTTTTTAAATTTCAAAATCACAATTTTAAAATTTTACATTCATAAACTTCACAATAACTATAGAAAACTGTAGATGTAAGTCATAACGCAGCTGATTTTTACATCCTCCTTTGTTTTTCTATATTATTAATTAATTTAATTTAAAATTTTCAATAGACTGAAATGCCAAAATCCTAAAATTGGTTTTTTTAGACAAGGTAGTCACATCCACAGTAAATTTTTTTTTTAATTCTTGTTTGGATTATGTCGTAGAATATTGCGTATTATTTTTTTTTCCTTTGCTTTTGTTCCTTATTGCTTTAACCAACTAGTTATTCTATCCAGTCTTTTTTAATTTCCAAATCACAATTTTAAAATTTGACATTAATGAACTTTACAATAACAGTAGAAAACTATAGATATAAATCATGACTAAGCAGGTTTTTGCATCCTCCTTTGTTTTTCTATATTATTACTTAATTTAATTTAAAATGTTCAATAGTATGAAATGTCAAAATCCCAAAATTGCTATTTTAGACAATTTCTGTTTAATTAATAAACCACAGTAAGATTTTTTTTTACTTTTGAAATCTCATAGAAATATATCTATGATGATGATGATGATAAAAATGATAAACATAATATATTGAAATGTAGGGATATCCATATATGCCAAATTTCCTAAGTCGACAGTTTTCTATTATCTATTTTTTATAAATTTCAAAAATATATTTTTTTTTAAATAATTGTGTGTGTAAAAAAGGGACTGTTCATTACTAGTCATTCCTGGTTATTGGTGTTAATCACCTAGGGGGCCGAGAATAATTTCTTTTCTAACTTAATGTGAAACTTAATCGAGCTGTTTATGCGATGTCAGACGATCTGGCAGGACTCGAACGTAATCCAGCTCATCGTCTTTCAGTGCCTAACCTGGCGTTAAAATTAACTCTTTTCAATTAATTAAGGTTTCGGTTGAGATAAAAAAACTCATTGTCACGAGCGGGATTCGAACCCACGACCTCCGGGTAAATACGCCGCTGCTCTACCACTTGAGCTATCGTGATTCAAAAAGGTGAAAAATGGCAAAAAGATGGGGGTTGAGATGGGAAGTCGGTGTCCGAGTGGATCGAAGTCACGATATTTCAAGTCGTAGAGCTGCGGCGTATTTAGCCAAAGGTCGTGGGTTCGAATCCCACTCGTGACACTGATGTTTTTATCACAGCCAAAACCTTAATTAATTTGGTCAAGCGGACGACGATCTCAAAAGCGCGCTAAATTTCTGGAGTATTCCAAACAATAAAACGTTTGTCAGGAAAAAATCCTGAGATGTGACACGATTGCGACTTGATCCATGCCTTCTTGAGTAACCTCCAGTATCTTGGTAGCATTGGAAGACCCATCGGGCAGTAGTCTGGGAATGTTAAGACCCTGACCTCCTAAGCTTGACTTCTTCCATCTGCCAACAATCCAACCAAATCTGCATCACTTAAAACAAATTTGAAACTTAAAAATGATACGACTTAAACAAATCGAACTACCGGAACGCTAGAAAGAAGCCGAACAAAAAAACCAACACAAAAGAGATTTGTCTATTCAAAAATTTATTTACAAAACCAATTTTAAACACAATTCGGTGATTTTATCTGTTTTGTTTACCATTAGTCCTTTAAAACCAAACCAAATATTCTTGCAACATAATCAATGCAGGATTGTCTGTGAGATAATTACAAAATATTTAAGATGGCCATGTTTTTTGCCTCTCAGAGTATAATTTACTGGAATTAGTCGTTTACTATTTTATATTTTGGGATATACCGTTGTAATCCGATCCACGTTTTTACGTTTTGTCATAACTTAACTATAATAACAGGAAAGCGTGTTTCCCGTCTATTAAGTACTTAAAAACCCAAGGAAATCTGTTGTTTTCTTTAATTATCACCCAAAGGATTTCTGCGTCCAAGCTTTCATTTTTATTTCAAGCTACGAAAGTGAACCCGTAGGGAATAAAAACAGTCGATCAACACTGAAACATCATTATTATCTTTGTAGAAAAGTATGGCCAATCATGAGGAATGACTATGGATGTCGACAGTCCCATTATACATGTTCTCTCTCTCTCTCTCTCTCTTCTTTTTTTTTAAACTCAAAATTAGTATATTTTGAAGATCTTGTTTTTTCCGCCAATCAGGGTAGAAAGTTGAAAGTTTGGGTCTATGGGTCAACGAAGTCTTCAGGATTGGACATCCCAGGTCCGCCTCATTCCGTCGATAGGTCACATTTTTTTTTCTCAAACCGTTTTACTTGTCCCTTCGGATATTTTCAAACTGAATCAAGGATATATCGATATACAAGTGGATTTTTATTTAATAACGATCAATTTATGATTAAGTGAGTTTTTATTATTTTTTATCTGTAGTTTTATTATATTGCATATTCTCGTAACAAAAAATTGTAAATAGTGGGCGTTGGAACCTTTGCTCCAAATTTAGATAATTCGGCTGTGCCAGAATTGCCCCTGATGAGGTGACGATAAAATGATACTAGGAATTTGGGGTTTTTATTCCCAAAGCACTGCGACCTTCTGCAGAATTGCATTTTGCTAGTATTTTAGTTCAGTCAGCCCAGGCTTTCCTTCTCTTAAGAAGTACTAGGTCATAAACTGATATAAATCCTTTTCATGGGTTTTCTAGACATCCCAGGTTATGCCTCCGATGATTCACATTTCCTAGATGATATGGGTGGCAGCTTCTTCCGCCTCATTGTACAACTGTACAATTGGGATCATCGTTGTGTTATGTAGATGTTTTCTCTAGTGACCAGTAGTATTTCTGAGTAGGTTCAGGACCTTTTTAAGGTCTTGCTGATCCTCCTATGGTCTGTTTGCTTTTACGTTACCCAAAATTCCTTTGTATCCTCGTACAGTCGATCCTTCTCTTAAGAAGTACTAGGTCATAAACTGATATAAATCTCTTTCGTCGGTTTTCTTTATATCCCTGGTGGCAGTTTCTTAATCTTCATTGTATAACTGTACAATTGGGATCATCATTGTGTTATGTAGATGTTTTCTCAGACTCTAATGACCAGTACCACTATTTTTGAGTAGATTCAGGACCTTTTTAATAATAATAAGCTGATCCTCCTATGGTGTGTCTGTTTTTCCGTTACCCAAAATTCTTTTGTACCCTCATAGCCAGAATATCATCAGGTTGATGCGTTTTCACGTCATTTTGCGTAGGTTTTGGAGATTTTGAAAGCATTCACGGGCTAGTTTGATACTTGTTTTATATGTTGTTGCTTTTGATACTTTTTTTTAATACGTTGTTTCTTTAATAGCTGCTTGGATATCCGATCGTTTGAGGATTTTTTTTGCCAATGTAACTTTTTTTCATTTTTAAAGGTACTAGTAGGATTGGTGGCATGTATTTCTGCTTGAAAGACTGAAGTTAACTTCCTTAATGAGTTTGGTTACAAAAAAAATCACTTGTTCTAATTGCTTAATTGATTTTGATGCCATCTTTATACCATTAATTTTATCTAATGTATTCCTGAATTCTTCTCCTTTGTTCTAAGAATGTATGTCTGATTTTATTTAGTGCTGTATGTCCAATGTGTTTAGTTCTAATACAGTTTGTCTGTTTTTGGAGCAAGTGCTTTTCCTCGTATCTTCTTGTGTAAATATTTCCGACGGTAGCTGAGGAATAACTGCGATAACAAATACCCAGCTTGTTTATATGAAACATATGATCATTTTAAGTTAGCCCGAAGGATAAAATTTAACCTTATTGAGAATAAGCAAGAACGACTTATATGACATCATTAATTAAAGAAACCGCTGATTCTGTTGTCAGTTTGATAATTTCGTCCTTGGGATACGGTCGTTGCGTTTGTTACTTTTCATGTTCAGCGTCCGATAAACGACAATTCAATTGTTCTGAAAATTGCCCGTTATTCAGTGGACGGGCTTTTCCCCGAGGGTTTTTCTCGGCCGTCGAAGAGCATGAGCTTTCCCCCATTGCCCACAGATGTCGGGAAAATGGCGAAAAAAGAATGGAAATTCAAATTTCGAGAAGGGTGGATTTTTAATAAACCGTTAAATCCTTACGGTATTGAGATTGTTGAGAGTTGAATTTTGTATTTATTTTGAAAGCATATTCTTTAACTAATTGAACAGACTTTGAACCGTTCTACGACTTGTAAAAATTTGTGGAGTTTGGTCAATGTTAAATTTCCGAAATGTCTAGGTTAAGTGATCCTTAGTATTCACATAAGACGTCAATAATCAAATTTGATCGTCACAGGCCCATCTTTGCATACATTCTGAACGTGTTCCATAAATTCATGTTCATAAATTAATTTTTTTACCTAACTATCCCAAAAGACTTTTTTTTAAATTGTTTGAAGTTATCCTTTAAATTCTTGCCTTTAAGCCTAGTTTTGTGTGGTTTATTTTATGGAAGTTGATTTTGTGTCCAACGCTCAACCTTTAAAGGACAAGGAGATAAGAGAGAAAGAGAGAGAGAGAGAGAGAAAATACAGGTAGAAGGAACCAACTATCCATCGATACGTTAAAGACATATTGTAGGAATGGTTTTAAATCTTGGGGTTCGGACACCAAAAAAGACTTTTTTTTACAGCCGATAACAACATTCTAGTCTGTTAGAAAGCATTGAGAGCTCTAAAATAAAGTCATGTTTCGGATTTACATAGATTTGACGAGTGCTTTCCGAATGTCCTCACAATGATGTGAACATCTGCCCATGAATGTTATGAATAAATACGCACGCTCACATAAACAAAAAACATCTCAATGTATAGTGTATTTATACAATTGTTAAGAAATATCTTAATTTTTGTTAGAAACCCTAGACATTTGGAAGTAAAAACTATTGAATTTCCTTGAGTTACATCATAGCACCAAATGACCGTACATTATGTAAAATAATAAGCGATATGTAATCTATATACATAGATGCTTTGAAATATCGCGGTGGCCGAGTGGTTAGGGCGTCCGATTCGAATTTGCCACGCTGGACGTTCCAAGTTCGAATCCCTGCGTAACCCTTGAAATTTTATTTGATATGGAAAAAATATTGTTCTTTTTCTCCTAGCATATACATTTCCTTTACTCTTTCCTTTCGAATTTTAGCAGTTTAGTATCTAAACATTTGAAAACGCTCTTCAAATATGTCATTGCGCTGCTGAAAAGTGTTTTAGATCATTTTTTTTTAAACATAACATGTACTGCCCGTCCATCAAAATGAGACCATGTGCCTCTCCACTTACATATAGCGTACTATCCAGGTTTAGGCTTTTTATCATCCTCCATTGATAGTGGCTTAGTTATTTACTTGATTCAGCTTTTCTTTGCTCGTGAGTTAAACCTTTTCCTTGTCAGCTGTTTTCTGCCATTCCAACTACTATTAAATACTGTCCGAATGTTTATGGACATGTAATTTATATCGTTACAGATAATTTTGTTCTGTCTACCCATGACAGGCACGTTTCGGCTTCTTGCCAATTTTAACGATTGATGTTTTATTTTAACAGTTCGATACATTTCTGTCCTGACCTTAGACAAGAGACAGTTTGTTGTCTATTCCTGCTTCTCCCAAGACATATAGACCCATGTATGTGAACTTACCTAAGAAGAGATTTAACATTAATTTACTTGATAGAGGTAGGCAAGAAGACATGGATGTTTTCACTTGGGAAAGCTATTAACATCAATTTTTCTGAAAGACCTATCCCCCACCTCTTTTTATCTCATTTTTTCATCTAACTTTTACAGATAAATTGGCATTTGAACTACTAAATTTCTTCTATAAACCCATATTTAATACACAGTTTAGTTTTTGAACCGCTGTGTACCAAATAGTCACCTGTGACTGTTAGTCTTTTTTTCCATGCTCCCTTTAGTATTTAAATTTGAGACTTCTTGCAAAGTTATACCTAGGAATCATTACGTCGTAGGCATATCCTTTTGAAGTTCCTCTCTTAGTTTTAATTTTTAGGGTTAGTGTTTATAGGAGTTCGTCCTTGTACAATCCTATATGCAACCGACCTTGTTTCTACGTCTTGGGATGGTAGGTTCAATGACATTTCTTAGGCATCACTCTATGTACAACTCAGGCCTTCTTTGTCCACCACAGGAGCTTTTCTACAATTTCATTGGCTTCATGAATCTTCTATAAAGCCAGATGGGCATTTTCGGATTCTTTTTCACCTGACTGGGACGTCAGCTTTCGATCATAGATTACCCAAATGTTCTCTCTTACTCTGGAGGAATAACCTCTTTATACAATATATAATACAAAAGGTTTTATTTAAATTTTCTTTTTTTTTTAATGTAAATTGGGCAATAAAATAACCTGTAAATACATAGAAATTTAAAACCAACGAGTAACTGTGAATTCTCTTCTCTGATGTATCATTACAAATACCGAAAAAGCGTTATTTTTTATAGTTTCGTTTGACAATGGATTTTCAGTACATGCTCTTATTATAAAGTTATTTTTTATGCAAAGTAGGGAATGAGTTGAAAAATTAGGGTCATGAGCAGGACTCGAACTCACGACATCCGGATGTCAACCATAATTTGCATAAAAAGTGATAAATGAATTAAAACTATTACTTTTGTTAATAGGGCCAAATAAAACATATATATCTTTATTACAATGGTTTTTAAGAGTTTCTGACGGCCATGGACATCATAAATAATTAAACCGTATTTTCCATTTCGATTTTTTTTAAATGTCAGAAAGTAATCACTAGATCTTCAGTGTACTACTGTATAGTTTCACTGGCAAAATTCAATTAAATGATTAAATAATTGAAAAAATGATAATAAAAGAGTGTTTATCCTTCTTTCTAGGGAGATTTTCTTTATCCCTTAGGAATCATACATAGATTTAGTTTTAATATTGAAATTTTTATTTTCATTTAAGCCATATGTTAAGTATGGTTTATTTTTTCAATAATTTAAACCATATGAAAAATGGCAAAAAGGAGGGAAAATTCTCAAGATTGGGTTGAGGTGGGAAGTTAGTGTCCGAGTGGATCGAAGTCGCGATAGCTCAAGTGGTAGAGCAGCGGCTTATCTGAAGGTCATGGGTTCGAATCCTGTTCGTTACACTTACTTTTTTATTTCAACTTAAAACCTTAATTAATTGAGCGATATTAATTTGGCAAGCGGACCACGAAAAAAATTGAATTTTAGAAAAATATTTTTCTTTATCGTGCCAACGTTTCGATTTTTATTGAGATCATCTTCAGAGCTCAGAGTGTTTTCTTTCCGGGTAGATTCTTGTCTGCCGTGTTGACAGTGCCAAATCTTATAAAATTCACTAGTTTTCGTGGTCCGCTTCAAATTCAAAAGGTTGGGTTGAGATGGGAAGTTGGTGCCCGAGTGGATCGAAGTCGCGTTAGCTCAAGTGGTAGAACAGCGGCGTATTTAGCCGAAGGTCGTGGGTTCGAATCCCGTTCGTAACACTGACTTTTTTTTATCTCACCCAATACCTCACATAAATATTAATTAATACAGATAGGTTCATTGTTGATGTTCGGCACAGGTTTGCCCTAGTAAACGTTTTGTCGAAATATGACCAAAAGGCGAAAACGAGCATGGTAATTGCTCGGCACGGCTGGCTGATTTTTTTCGAAAGACTTCTAAAATTTTCACCCACTTTCCCATTTTCCGACAAGGCTAGTTCTTTTACATCGATGCACTTTGGAATAAGTGTCCTGTCGGATCACAATGCCCCGCCTCATCATGACAATCGTCACAGACCCTTACAACATACTGAATAGATTATTGACTTTAATAGGCTTAACAGAATCAAGGCTCTTTCCTCTCCTTTTTAAATTAATGCGCTATTTTATCAACATGCTAAGCTACTATGGAGCATCTTGGAAAGAAAAACAAGCCCGGTTAGAATTAAATTCGTTTTCTCGACTTTTTTGGTATGGAAATATTTATTGCGTTGATAATGTAACAGAAAAACGATTTCCCGGCTATCCAGAACGGGAATCCTGTCTTAAAAAAGCCCATACCGTTTATTATATTACACTATATTTTTTTTATTTGCTAGTTCATTTCAATTGAATGGGAATGAAACCGTGCGAGACGGTTCTTGTGATCGGTTCTTTCAGATTAGTCAAACTGGAAAGCGGCGCAAATCGCTCGCCTTGCTGACGAAAAAGTTCGAATTGGAATTTTTTTTTCCTCCTGCTCCTGTTACGAATCTGCGGGCCCGGAAGTTAATTCTGCACCGTAGGAAAACATCAGATTAATGAGTGTTCCGGTCTATATGTGAATCCTGACCCCGAAATGGTGCAACGGACGGTCATAAAACGTTCATCTGCAGATCTGATAACATCGCGGTCTAATTTATTTATTGCTTCGATCATAAATGTGTCAGTTTCGTGTAGCCTAAGTACGCTCAATATTGAATTAAGTGCGGTTATTTGTTCGAGTGACAACCAGTACTCATTTGGATTCCTTAGGATCTGTATTGCCCCAAAATGATCAAGTAAGCCTTAAATGTTTCTCCTCTTCTTTTTATTGCGTATGGCAATGTTAAATAAGTTTTGTATTTAGAAATGCTTAAGTTAAAAAAAAGTTTGCCTAGTAGTCATATTCTTCAGGACTTCCCTTCAACATAAGGTTTCTCTTTTGAGTTTTACAGTAAAAAAAAAATCGTAACAAGCAAAGCCTTTTTTTTAGAAAAAGAGCAGTATAGAAAAATTCATGATTATAGTATACAAACTATGAAGTTAGCTCTTTAGAAATTTATCAGACATCAGATATACATTGACTGTAGTCAAATGACAACTTCTAATCAAAACGGACCATGTTCATCAGAATCAAACAGCATTAAAACAGAAAGCATTTTATTTCATATTTAACTTGGAAAATATTGCACTACCGTCATTATTCACTAAATCTTTCACGTAATCTCAAACATCCAATAATTTTATCGCTGTTTTTGTTTTCTTAAAAAACACTGAAAGACAAAAAATTCCACCCTCTTGTAATATAACTTGATCTGTATATATTTTTATGTATTAATCAAAGTTTTTGAACGTTTAATAATTCAGTCTTTGTCTAAAAAAAGTTTAAGAAATATATTTCTAAGTAAACTTTCAATATCGCGTATTTCTTCCTTTTGCTTTAATTTAAATCTCGATGACGCTTCGGCGTGCTTTCTACCAGCCTGGAAATGTTTCTTGGTTTGAGGTTAGCCCATTCTTGATGAAGAATCCTTTCAAGATCGTGAAGGTTATCAGGAGATGATGGACGACCTTTTATTCGTCTTTTGAGGTTATCCCATAAATGTTCGATGGGTTTCAGCCTTACGCTGTTGTTACATTTACAAAACTAAAATGTTATTCGTATTTTTTTCAATTATTTTATTAGTTCAATCGGTTTATAGTTAGGACTTTACATTAAACTTCCAATTTGGGCTTTTGCTAGATGACTAACAAACGTACACTGACACTAAAAAGTATAGCGAAAATCGGCGGACCATCGGTCAAACTGCTGACAAATCGTTTTGTTTATCGTGATCTTCCGATTGTACCCTTTATTCAATATTTATTTAATCTGAGTGTATTGGAGATTATAATTTTTGACCCGTTAGTTTTTTCTTCAAACCGATCTCCATATGGAGAAGAGATAAGGACAGAAATTACAAGCAATTTCTTGCCACGTCAATAGCTTAACTGTTGATTAAATCCGTTTTATCAAAGACGAAGAGGGGGTCACAGGAATCACGTTTCAAGTTTTTCTATTTTGTACCGAATCAGCAAAGAAGGATCGATTAAACGGCCAATTTTCTTAGAGACGTCTATGCGCTTGATTCAAAATTTAATCGAATAAATAAAAATTTGAGATAAATTACAAATTTAAATTTACCGACCGTTATATGTACTTTCCAGTTCTTGTAGTTTAACAATGGCCAGCTTGTGAAGAAAAACACAAAGCATGCCGAACTTTAACATAAATATGCTTCGTAACATTCAATAGACGTGCTCTGTATGTAAGCAAGGCATTTAAAACAACCTCGATTGTTAAAATTCTCGCGTAGTGTTTGGTGTCATTGTACGAAACAATATGCGTTTCCTTTTTGTTAATTATATTATTGTTTTTTTAAGAAAAGAAAATTCACAGCTTGTTAAAAGTAAGACAAAGGAATCGAATTAACATCACACTCAACCTATGAAAACATCCTTTAAAGGTTTGTACATACCAAAAAGGAGAAGAAAATCAAGTACATATTTATGGATATACAAATGGTTCAAAAAACCTGTAAAGGGACTGAGGTATTTTCTGTTTAAACCTGAAAAATAAATAGGTAATGGACTATTAGTGAAGCAACATATATAAAAATCTTAAAATAGAACACAGCACAGAAAACTTCTCATAATTTCAGACAGCCAAGCAGTCCAAAAAAGTCACATTGAAATTAGTCGGTGAATGCATCAAAATCCAAAAATTACCCAGGGAGTGTTCGTATTATTTTGCACTCATTTTAACACTGCAAACATCCCAACTTCATATTCCTATTTGAGAGGGTTTGGGTGACGCAAAAATGAAGAACATAAACGTCGACGTTAGACAGATGAGTCCACGAGCTAGGTATGCTCCACAGAAATCCTCAAGTTCGTAGAAAGAGCACGAAAAAGAGGAAGAATCTCGATTAGAATCAGAAACAAATGGCAACAATGGAACAGTATGATCGTGACATCTATACACCAGATATCGAATTGATGCCAGAGCAAGCCTCACAGACTCCTGATGTTTTAACGAATTATTGATCCTAAGTTAATGTAGAATTGTGTAGTGTTTAGTGAGCGTTAATGCTTATTTGGAGATTATGATACGGGGGTCTGGTTTGACGTAGGATTAGAAAACATTTTCTTTATCCCACTCTGAAGATGATCTCAATAAAGGTCGAAACGTTGGCATAAAGGAAATGCCTTTTTTTTAAACCTACGTCACATGCGACCGTATCTCACCATCTACAAATAATCGTTATATAGAATGCTTATTTATTGGATAGAGTATGCCCATGCTTTTATGCTTATGCCTTAGGAAACCTTAAAAGAGGTAACACTGAGAATAAAGATACTCATACGATCAGGTAGACAAGCAACCCTAAACGCGTTAGCACGTAAAACGTTACTGCCTAAATATTCTGCGATGCATCCAAAACCAGGGAAAAGTTAACTACTTATTTTGGGTGATTGAATAAAAATGAATTTTGCTAAATGAACAAGCAGACACATTGGCCAGAGATGTGCACGTCTATAGAAATAGACTCCTCAGAACCGGTATATTGCCGCAGGTCCAACAAAACAGAATGAACCTGAAACAGAAACTATGATTAATCTTCCCCAAAACTGGCAAAAGCATTCCTACAGCTATACAGGGCAATATTCACGGAACGATAAGGCTGTGTGTATAGAGATCGCTAGAAAATGTGAAAACTCCTGAAAAAATAGGGTATGTTCAACGTACCCGTTTGCTTATATAATATGGAAAAACAACCATGGAAAATCTTAAAAGAGGTTACACTGACAACCAAATATCCTCAGAAGATCAGAGAGCCAAGCAGCCGTAAAAACATTAGAACGTAAAAAGGTTACATCCAAAATAATCGATTTGTCAAAAATCTCCAAAACCTGGGAAAATATAACAACTGGGCAATATCCACCGTTATTGGGTCACTCTGAGGTACGGCGAGAAGGTGGATGGGTAAAATAAAAACTGGGCAATATCCGCCAGTATGGGGTCTATCTTAGATACGCCGAAGAGGTGGATGGGTAAAACAAAAACTGGGCAATATCCCCCAGTATGGGGTCTATCTTAGATACGCCGAAGAGGTGGATGGGTAAAAAAGAACTGGGCAATATCCGCCAGTATAGGGTCTATCTTAGATACGCCGAAGAGGTGGATGGGTAAAACAAAAACTGGGCAATATCCACCAGTATGGGGTCTATCTTAGATACGCCGAAGAGGTGGATGAGTAAAACAAAAACTGGGCAATATCCGCCAGTATGGGATCTATCTTAGATACGCCGAAGAGGTGGATGGGTAAAACAAAAACTGGGAAATATCATTGGAACGGGCATAAAGCAGTTCTGGGAGTAGAACAAGGAAAAAAACTGGCCAGATGAGGGTATGCAAAACAATTTTTCAGGCCCAGAACCTATATTGGGAAAACGAGATCAAGCACAACTTCCTTTATCTCAGAATAGGTGGACACAAAACAAAATGATAAATGGATGAAATCTGAAAGGGCTAGACTTAATTGACTCATGAATCATGATGAGAAGCCTACCCAAAACTTCCATACTGCTAAAGCTAAACAAGACACTGGCTCCTGAGAAATCACCCAAAAACAAGGGCATAATGATGCGATTTGTACATGCAATAAGGAGGAATAATCTGCCACCCACGTTATCTTCGCATGTGAAAGCACACCGCTTCTACTACTTCTTAAAAAAAGAATCGAGTCAATTAAACTTAATCAAACCGAGGGAAAGTACAATAAGCCAAAAAGCTGCAGGTTCCGAACCGATCGTCCTAGCCGTCTCAGAATCTTACCGTCATCCTCATTAAACAGGAGGGCCAAAATGATACAATCTAAGCAAAATAAGTACAGGAATCATGTACACCCAAAATATGCACATTGCTACAACTAAATAGGATAGAACTCGCGTGAAGGAATCGGTTCTATACAGGTCACTCGCAACTAAGATAACGTTTAGACACAAAATTTAGGCATAACTTAGAGATGAAAAACAATAACAAGAAAAAAAGAACTTGAAATGATAATGAAGTCTGGTGGTTGATGAATCCAGCTTCTGTCTATCATCATCATGATCAAATAAACACATTACTCAAAAGTTCTATATGTATATAAAGTTTTGAACATGATTTTCAGATCATAAAACCATAAATTTCATCCCTTTTATCAAAAATCTTCCATGATAACATTATTTCTGTTTGGTGACTTTTGCTTATCACCGTCCAAAACAAATCTTTTTTTTTAAGTGATAGCACATTGCTCTGATTATAAGTATTTATTGACCTCGTTGTGTTCAAAATCTGCGGGCTTTTTTTTTAATACTGATTTGTCTCAGACTGTTTTAAGTTAGTTGAAATTGACAGTGGCCCGGTGATAAAGAACCCGACAATTATTTTTCCTCGGTACACAGCTTTGCCCTGTATTATCAACAGCTTGTAAAGAAAAGTGGCCTTAGATGGAAATGACAAAGAGTAAATATAAGATAAGAACTGTACTTTTCAACGATTATCTGACAATCTCGACCCCTACGTGGAATATTTGAATTGAAACAGTTCAGTTGCAACGACTTCGATGTTAAAACCAATGATAAAAATGCACATAAACGACGTTGTTGAATGGAGGATACCAAGGTGAGTTTAGTTCAGGTATCAAATCTCACAAAACGAATCCGTGTCAGATTATCGGGTCCCATCTACAGATAAGACCTTTTTTTAGGTAAGCATGAAATGTAAACACGGGGTAACGGGCGTTTTAACTCTACAATAAGTGGCTACTTAAGAACGTATAAACTTCAAAAGCCGAAAAGCAACCGTTTATATTAAAACAAGTCAAATATCCAGCTTTGTTATCCGCTTGTCCAGTGATTATTTAATGACTTTAATTATGTAAAGCCTATTCCGGAATGTGATTATGGATGATAACAAGGGCATAGGGATTCATTTTCAAATGGATTTGAAACGTGAGCGAATTACGAATCTCAAAATAAAATTGGGACGTCAAAACAGACGACGACACTTGACTTCATACAATACAAATATCACATTTTTTAAAAGACGCTTGGTAAAATATTTTTAGAAATATCACAAAATTTTGAAAGATATTTATGGTAAATATCTTTAAAAAGTATCACATATATTTAGAAAATAGTTTTGGTAAATATCTTTTAAAATATCACAAATTTTTAAAAGATGTATTTTGCTAAATATCATTTAGAAATTTTTCACATTTTAGAGGGGATACTTTCAGTAAATATATTTTAAAAATATTAGATATTTTTAGTAGATACTTTTCGTAAATATCTTTTAGAAATATAATATTTTTAAAAAAGACTTTTGGTAATTATCATTTAGAAATGTCACATATTTTAGGGGATCCTTTCGGCAAATATATTTCAGACATATCACATATTTTTAGAAGATACTTTTGGTGAATATCTTTTATCAATAGCACAAATTTTTAAAAGAAACTTTTGGTAAATATCTTATCAATATCAGAGGTTTTTAAAACATACTTTTGTTAATTATCATATAGAAATTTCACATATTTTATGGGATCCTTTCGGCAATTGTATTTCCAAAATATCACATATTCGGATATTCGTAAATATGTTTTAGAAATATCACATATTTTTAGTAGATACTTTTTGTAAATATCTTTTAGAAATATCACATTTTTAAAAGAGATTTTTGGTAAGCATCTTTTAGAAATATCACATTATTAAAAGAAATTTTTGGTAAGCATCTTTTAGAAATATCACACATTTTTGGTAGATAGTTTGGTAAATATCGTTTAGAAATATCACATATTTTTAGAAGATCTTTAGTAATTTAGTAGTAAATCTCTTTTAGAAATGTCAGAAATATTTAAAAGATAGTTTTTGGTAGATATCGTTTAGAAATTTCTCATATTTTAGGAGATACCTTCGGCGAATATCTTTTAGAAATATCACAAATTTTTAGAAGATTGTTTTGGCAAAAGGTCTTTTTGAAAATTCAGATATTTTTAGAAGATAGTTTTAGTAATTATCATATTGAAAAATCCTATATTTTAGAAGATAGTTTTGGTAAATATCTTTTGTAAATATCATTTAGAAATTTCACATATATTTGGGGGATTCTTTCAGTAAATATTTTCCAGACATATAACATATTTTTTAAAGATACTTTTGGTAAATCTCTTGCAGAAATGACATCTTTTTAAGGTGGATTTTTGATAAATGTCTTTTAGAATCACATATTTTTGCGATATGACTTAAATTGACAGTTTTACATTTGGTGTTTGTTTAATTAGGTTTTTCTTCCACATTCCAAAACACCCCCCCCCACTGATATGTCTGTTAGGAGGAGTATTTGGCACTATCATATATTTTTAAATAATGAAAGATTAATTATGTAGACTTGACATTATTTAAGGTTGGTGTTTAAATTTCCGATCTAAGTGGTAGTAAGGGACTTTTTTTTGTTAGTTTTATTTATTTTTTTAATATTAGACCTGCCCACAAAATAACACCGTTTTTGTTTCAAAAGTGTTAGTAGATTGTAATTTTAAAAAATCTGGATAAGACTTTACTTGTTGTTGGTGATTCCTCCAGCACTGTACGCTTTCAGGGACAAAAGCACGATAACGAATTGTCATCATTACAGCCCTTGGTCATCACTGTATGGCCTATTCTTTGATTGTCTCGAACAGGTTTTTCTGGAATCATGGGATATCCGCAGTTTGGTCGTTATTCATGTTCATTGGTTAGAATGTTTTATTTTTTACGCCATGCGATTTTACAGTGCCAAAAAAAAAAGGAGAGGCGGATACGATCAAAACTACAAATTGTATCTGCTGTTGTTACAGTACTTTTTACTTGTACTGCTCCACTAAATTCAGTCCGGGATTTCGTTAAGTTACGTTTATTATTAATTAATTAATTTGGCACTTTAGCAGTTGGCCCGTAGGCTATTTGCCTATCCTCATTGTTTTGGTCTGTCAAACCGATTTCGGCCTGTTTGCTATTTTAACTTATTTTTTTATAGGATCAGTGAAAACGCCGAAACGCGTTTGATGAACGAAAACAGCTGTTTTGTCCTTCTTTTCCTTTTTGAACGATCACTGAAGATGGAAAATGCGGAAACGGGTCGGAGAAAACCATGGAAGATAGGGAGACTAGCATGATCTGAAATATGCAAACAACCATAATTTTTATGTTTTGAGTTTTCTCTCCTTGGGCCAGTAGTGATGGTATGTATCGAAAATGTAAATATAAATAGTAATTATCGAATCAGAATGAAAATCCCTGTCTGACTCGTTTCGGCTTCTGGCATAGGGAGACCAAAATGGTCAGGCAAGACTAAACTAACAAATGGTTTAGTTTGTTTGTTTTATTTGATAGGCTGAGAGTTTAATTTATTTTCGTTTCGCCCAAATATTCATTATAGAAGCATAAGTCAACAAGACAATCTTTAAGAGATTTACATTTTGCAAAATAAATTGCCATGCAAATCGACGAAATTATTTAACGCTTTTACAGAATTATGGGATATTCCGATCTTTTAAGAATGGATCTGATATGCCTATGGATTCTGGGATTAAGACCCTGCCATTCATTGGGACAACAAAACTGCTCTTGAGCACTAAGACATTCATGGCATGGATCGTTCGCATCGGTACTTATCGACGCTTTTTTTAATATTCAGATTTTATTAATTATTTGGTCAATTATCAAATAAAGTTATTCTTTAGAAAAGATTAAGCTCCATGGTTTAATGAATCCTCATATCTTGAAATATTGGTTTAGGCAATGCAGCCAATTGGCATGGTCAAAATAAATTCGCGTATTGTTTCAAAAGTTAAGAACACTTCAAATTTTTAATTTAGGGAGTGTAATGATATAGTTGGTTTTAATTAGTTAAATTGTTTTTAGGACAGTGGTTCGTTTAAGCGGCGTCAAGCAGAGCTTAGCGGGTGCTTAACGGTGTCCGTCACGGTTAGAACTTTCGAAAACGAGGCGAAAATTTCCAAGTCATATCGTCGCGAGTTTGACCTCGTAGTTATGTCGTCTATACGTAAAGTCTCGTTTTCGTCGCATTTTCCCCATGTGCAATACTCTCTGTTTTTACGAGTTAAATAATCTTCTCCTACTCCTTTTGCAAGGTTGACTGCAGGCAGGTCTCGCGTTGCGTGAGTTTGTCCACAAGCCCCGTCCCGACCAGGTTCGGCGTTCAGTCCGCTCTCGTCTTCCGTGTCGTCCGCTTCTGATGGAGATGAAATTTACGGGAAAGGCCGAAAATCGGCAGTTTTACGTGTTGTGTAACGACGGCGCGTTTACGTTTCAGGGAGCAACTGGGGACAATTAACCGACGTGACCTGCAGCCCGAATGAATCAAACCGACCCGGCCAGCTGATCATCAATTGAGAGATCTGTCTAAATGAGGATCTTTGTCGCAATTGAGCCTCCAGGAGATTCTCCGGTTTGTTCGAATTCGACTCCCGACCCGATCTAAATGATTGGGAAAAAGAAAATGTCAGTTGTTTGGACCCCGTTGAGGTAACGTACTCAAAATCTCATTAGCCGGCGTCTCGGATTTTACAATTTTCTTACCAAACGCACGGCATAAATGACCATTTCCTCCAATTATCCTAAGTTTGTTTAATATATACTCAAAATGGTACCGATAATCGATAAGAGATATTTAAACCAATAAGCCTTTCTAACCACAAGTCAAAATTTGTTTCTCATTTCCAATGCCTTTTTAATTTACAAATTACAAATAATTATTTCATTTTTTTTTAAATGTACATAACTTGATCGTTGGTTTACAACTACATAACTGTTTTCTAAGTTAACCTTCAGCAACTGAAAATTAACAGTTGTCAATAAATTTTATCACAACCTAGAAAAATAATATATCTAGTTTTTTTTTACGTATCGGCATGTTTTAACTTATTGACGAGTTATTTTGTTTCTAATTGCGAGTTTTAGACCTGTTAATGCTCCAGTTATAGTCGAATACGTTTAGTTTTTTTTTTTGTTTGTTTTTACTATGTCATCTTCATTTATTGGTAGATCGGCCTACACGTGTCAAATCAAATTTTTAACTTTAGGCAGAGTGTATACTTCGATTTTTGTTTTTTATTATTTGCTCATGTAGTTTTATTTTAAACAGGTTTATTTAATTTGCAGTAGTAACGCTATATTATGCGATGTCAGAGTAGAAAATTAGAAATATTCTTCTGTTGTTAATTTTTCTTGTTTATTTTTAAATGCGATACGAATAGACGAGGAAATTTCCAAGGAACAACAGTTTCACTGGTTTTTCTATAATTTGTAAATTATTGGTCAATATTTTTGTTTGCAAATTTTGTATCGACGTACGTTTTTTAAAATGAACAACTGTAACTCAATAAAAAAAGATATCTTTTCTAAAATATATTTCAGAAATATCACATCATTTAAGAGACATTTGCAGCAAATATCTTTTAGAAATATCAGGTATTTTTAAATGATATTTTCGGCAAATATTGTTTAGAAATTTCTCATATTTTTAGGGGAAACATTCAACAAATATCACTCTTTTTTTTAAATAGGCTTGTGGTAAATATCTTTTTGAAATATCACATAGTTTTAAGATATTTTTGATTTTTTATAAAAATATTAACTATTTTAAAAGCATGTGTGATTTGAGCCGAGGAAATCCAAATTTAAGAAAGATATTTTTTTGGAAAAAACCGCATATTTTTTAAAAGATAGTTTTGAAAAATATCTTTTTGAAATATCATATATTTTTAAAAGATAATTTTAGTAAATATTTTTTTAAAATGGTAAATTTATAAAAGAGATTTTTGTTAAATGTCGTGGAGAAATATCACAAATTTTTAAAAGAGATTTTTTTGGTAAATATCAAGTAGAAATTTCGTATATTTTACGGGATACTTTTGGTAAATGTCTTTTATCAATAGCACAAATTTTTAAAAGAGACTTTTAGTAATTATCATTTAGAAATGTCACATATTTTAGGGGATCCTTTCGGCAAATATATTTCAGACATATCACATATTTTTAGAAGATACTTTTGGTGAATAACGTTTAGAAATATCACATATTTTTAGTAGCTACTTTTCGTAAATATATTTTAGAAATATAACAAAACATTTTAAAAGATATTTTTGGTAAATACCTTTCAGCAGTATCACATATTTTTAAAAGAGACGTTTTTAAAACATACTTTTGGTAATTATCATTTAGAAATTTCACATATTTTATGGGATCATTTCGGCAAATGTATTTCAAAAATATCACATATTTTTAGTAGATACTATTCGTAAATATATTTTAGAAATATCACATATTTTGAGTAGATACGTTTGGTATATATCTTTTAGAAATATCACATTTTTAAAGGAGATTTTTGGTAACCAACTTACAGCAATATCACATATTTTTAAAAGAGGTTTAGATAAATATCTTTTGAAAGGTCACAAATTTTTATAAGATACTTTTGTTAAATATCTTTTACAAGTATCATATATTTTTAAAAGATAATTTGATAAATATCTTTCAGAAATCACATATTTTTGCGATAAGATTTCACCTTTAAATTGACAGTGTTACATTTGGTATTTGTTTAATTGGTCTTTTCTTTCGCACGCAGTAGTTAAAACACATTCCCATTGACATGCCTGTTAGGAGTATTTGACAGTATATATATATATATTTTTTTTTAAATGAAAGATTAATTAAGTAGACCTGACATGATTTAAGGTTGGTGTTTCATTCATTCAAATCATGCTGTATATCGATAACAAGTATTTCCGATCATAGTAGTACTAGTAGTAAAGCACACTTACATTGATGGTAGTATGTAAATTTGTTTGGTTTTAGGGAGTTTAGTCATTTGACTGATTACAGGGAAAAATAACACTAAAATAATAATAACAAGGATAGAACAAACAGGAGAAATATGAAAAGTTTATTTTTGTATTCAATTTCACTCTTAGAAGGCTAGTATTTCTTTTCTCAATGTATGTGTTGTTTTTAGCGGTTTCAGACAAACGAGTTGGGTTGTTTTCGATCATTTTGTTCCGCCTGTGCTCGTCCTTCCGGTATTTTACTTAGTTCAGTAGTTGTTGATGATAATGTGAACAAACTCCAAGCCTCAGAATTCCTTTTGGCTTGTTCTGGAAGTGGTACGACATAATCGCTGGAATTCTTTTTCTCGGGACTTTTTCCTACCCTAGGTTTTCTCAACATTGAGCTTCGCATTCGAAAATAATGTAGGTGGCAGTTTCTTCCTCCAAACGTCATTGGCTCATTAGGTGTTTTCTTAGGTCCCAGTGAGCTGTATAGCACCGTATCACTACCCTAGGTTTTACCTTGTTTACCTGTAGCAATGTGCTAGTTTTGAGTAAGATTTCTTTTTTCAGTCTTGAGTTTAATGTGTATAGCGTTCCCAGTTTTCTCAACTCATTTTATGATGGGTGCACCCACTCTGAAATTGTTTGATCGTGTTATTCCAATTATAGATATGGTCTTGCAAATTGGTCCGGTCAGTTTGTCTGCTTGTTTTCCTTTGTACCCTAATATCCAACCTATCTGGTTGTTATATTTTTCCCAGGTTTTTGAGATTTTGAATGTATTCACCGACTATTTATTTTTTATCGGACCTTTTTACATGACAGTGATTTTAGGGCTGCTTGGCTGTCTGGCCTTATGAGGACTTGTCGTATGGATTTACCAGGGTAGCACTAGAAATGTGTTTGCCAGCTTTGGGTGAAGGTTCTTTAAACATGTGGCACCTCTAGGGTCTATTTCTCGATCAGTTTTGTGTGGACCCATTCTGCGCTGGAGGAGTCTGTGTTCTGAGCCAATGTCGATCTTGCACTTTCTATGGCTAATCTGCTTGTTCATGACCCAGAATCCATTTATAATCTGACACCCAATATATTTAGCTGATGTCTTTTCCCAAATTTTAGGTGCATTCGCCGATTATTTTGATATGACCTTTTTACATGTTAATCCTTTCAGGGCTGCTTGGCAGTGTAATCACAAGCATTGATCAACTTGAAATACCGATGAGTTCTTCCCTCTTGAGTTTGCCCATAGATTCGTTTGCACAGAAAATACCTAACCTAGTTCCCTCATATGGTTTTACACTAATCTGTACACCGTATAATTGTATTTGATTTTCTCCCTGATATCTTCTTCCCCATGTGTTAAAACTTTATGCAATCAGTACTCATATCTATGACTGATTTTATTTGATAATTTATACATCCAAATGTTTAATCTTCATCCATTGGTCTCTGGTATCTTTACGAATTTTTCTTTACTTTTCCTTGTTTACGTTTTCGATGGAGGTAGGTTTAATAGTCTTCTAAGCTGATGGACTTGGATAGACAAGATGTAAAGTTTTATAGTCACACAGTCACTGAAACGCTTCTGACAGTCTGGTACAGCGAGGACAGGCGGACCAGAATGTTTTAAAAGACAGACAGATTTTTTTTCGATTCTTAGTTTTGGACAAACCTGTCGACAAGTCAATCTTTACGATTTAACTCTGTTGGATGGAGATAAAGTCAATTTAATTATTTATTACCGTTGACTGTCCTCAAATTGAATCAAACGTTTAAGTGTAAAATTTTGTATGGAAAAAGAACCAACACTGTTGTGCATGTTTCCTTCATTAAGTCAATTTCAACTTCAATTGATGAGCTAATGGCTTTTAACAAAGTAATGCAACAGGATACTCGATTAAACCCATCCTTGCAAGTCGAAAAAAACCGTTTAACCAATTTGCGTGTAGGTTTTTTTTCGCTCAAAAACCGTCAGCATCAAAACAACAAGGTATTTGTGGATGACGTAAAACCCTAAAAGCTAATTTGTTCCGGACAAGGACCCAAAACCGATCGAATTATCGAGGAAAGTACATTAAAACCGCGGATTTCCCGGGCACACCTTAAGGTATCCTATCAGAGTCGTTTCATCTTCATTTTCTTCTTATTTTTCAACAACGATACGTTTTGATAGTTTCGAAGGAAGATAATATTTTTCTACTGTAAATACGAAATATAAATTTATGGGTTTATTTATTTCATGGTTGAAAAATGGCAAAAAGGAAGGAAAAATTCAAAAGGTGGTGTTGAGATGGGAAGTTAGCGTCCGAGTGGATTGAAGTCACGATAGCTCGAGTGGTAGAGCAGAGGCGTATCTAGCCGAAGATCGTGGGTTCGAATCCCGTCCATGACGCTGACTTTTTTGTTTCAACCAATGCCTTACGTAAAGGTTTATTATTTTTGTTGAAACCTTATCGTATAAGGGGAAAGACAAGATTTTACCTCCTGCCATTTTCTTAAACATGTACCGATTTATTTGCACTGATTTGTTTTTGAGCGGTATTCTTTGTGTCTTTTTTATATCACATACTGCAGCAGGACAACTTTGATTATATTCTTGTCTTTTCAGGTTAAAAGGCGATCTTTTATTCAGAAACTTCATCTTCCATCTTCCAAAATTATAACTTTATGAAATCTGCAAAAATTTTATTATTAAATTTAAACACTTGGAATAAATAAATCCAGTATAAAGTAAATAATAAACCTTGTCTTTCGAAAATTTTTCGGCTTTTATCGCTTTGTATCTGACCAAGTGTCCGGACTTCTCACAAGCCGATCTCGGCCTTCTTCTTGTGAACACGACTGGAAATTCATGCGTGTATAATTGTAAAGTACTCTCTTATAATTTTTTTCCCAAACCTTAAAATCGATTCAACGTCTGTTACCCCGTAAGACATTACTAATTTGTCATGCTGTTGGACCAGACTTTCACTGGGACCCTATTTCCCGATGGTTAAAACAAAATCAGGTCTGTAGATTTATTATTTGGCTTTGAACCGTATAATACAACTTAGGATTAAATAGGCTAAAAAGCCCGTCTAACGGTGAACTTTGCCGAAAACAGCTATTAATAAATAAAATTAAAATATTTATAATTGGGTGTTTTGTTCGCCGATAATAAAACACAGTTTTTAGCAGACGCCACGATAATTTTTCCTTTGCTAATTACGATAAACCAAATGTACAATCGTATGATAAAATTTTTTATTGCATTGCTAAATTCAACATTTGAGACGGCCCATTTTCTCTGTTTTTCGTCATACATGATCATCGCACGACTCTTTCAAATAAGGCAAATATTTAATCATATTTCATTATTATCCAAATATTAATAAAATAACGAAAAATTTAATTTTTTTTATAAATTTATTATAAAATTTTAATTGTCAAATTAAAGTCATAGAAACTAAGATCGTTCGGTCCCCTCGAGAGGATGAACAGGCTACCGAGACAGTGTTTCCTGTCGTTTCCGTTCATTTTGGTCCGCCCGTCCTCGCTGTTCTGGTTAATTAAGCCACGTCTTCTCACCATCTTCATAGGTTGTTTGATTTCTTATTGATGAAAACCGAAAATGTACGTTCGTCTATTTTACATTTTCATCCCTCTCAGGGATCTTTTTTTTAAGTCGTTAGTACAGTAGCCTTTTTTTCATTGGCTTATGCACTTTAACTTAACTTGTTGCTTCCAAATACAACTATCAACTATATGAATTTGAATGCATGGCCGCTGGATTCGAACCCGGGACCTTACCTTACAGTGATGGGCGCCGTGTCAACGCTTAAACCGTTGCCGCCACCGACGCCCCCTACAGAAGGGCTTAACTGTTGGAAGCCGTGGCCGAGAATCAAACCACTTTTACAATACATTTTTCAAGTTATCAATTAAAAAGCTATGCGCTATTCCAGGATTCGAACCCAGAACCGAATTAGGACGGCTTAACCATTCGGCCAGCGAGGTTAGACGGACCAGAATAAGAAACGTCCAAACTACGAGTCCTTCCTGTGGTCTGCGGGGTGATGAATCCTTATGCAGAATATATTTGGCAGTTTTTGCTCTAAGTAATTCTTAAAAATTAATTTAAAAAATAATTACTTGCAACCTTTTTATACGTAAAATTCGGTCATTTCCATCATCCTAGTCTGCCCATCCTCGTTATTTTGACCTATGTGTTATTTTATCAGCCGTGACTTTTTATAAGTTTTCTTTTCAAAAATAGATCTGGGAGACCAAAAAAGCAGGGAGAGGCAGACCAATGAAACGACCAAACTAAGGGTTCATCACCATGCAGACCTCGTGGATATATCTCATAATTTCGTTTATTGTTAAAAAAAAAATAAATAAATAAATAAATACAAGTCTATAACGACAGTTATTAAATTTAAGTAATTTTTTGAAGTTTGGTCGTTTCTGATCATTTTGGTTCCTTGTGGTTTGCACAGACAGCCTAAGCATGCCTGTCAACAAGGAAGACTAACATCCAACTACGTTGAGTGTGGCAAACGAGGGTCACAACTTCTTTCCATACCTTTTTTCAAATAAATCCCAAACTAAAATTTAAAAAACAAGCTAGCGAGGATAGACGGACCAGGCTGATAAGAAACGATCAAACTGAAATTTCTTCCTGTGGTCCTGTAATTTCATCCTTACCGATCATCATTGTCTGCTTGTCCTTGCTGGGTTGATCTATCAGACGCGTTTCTCTATCTTCAGTGTCTCACTTTGCTCTCAGGCTCACTGAAGATGGCGATAAACTGAAACGCGTCTACAGACAAACCGAGCGAAGTTGACCGAAATTATTGGTAAATCCATTATATTGACCAAATCACTTCTTTCAATTAATTAATCTTTTTATGTACGGTTTTGGTTGAAATGAAAAAAGTGTCACGAGCGGGATTCGAACCCACGACCTTCGGCTCTACACCGCTGCTCTAACCACTTGAGCTATCGTGACGACTATTGTTAGTAAGGATAATTCTTTAGACCTCAAGTGCAAGCCTCTCTTTTTCTGGTTCGCCTAATCTTGCTATTTTCTCCATGATGCTTCTCTTATCAGCGGACATTGCACTAGACAAAGATCAAGTTCACTTGTTGAACCATTAAATCATTCCGTTATATTTTTTAAATTTTTTTATTTGACATAAAAATAAGGATTTTTAAGTTGTAAATCTAATCATCTATCGCTGTCGGTGAGCCATCATCAAAGAAAAATCCTTCATATTTTCGAATTTTATTTGTAATATATTTTATAGCTTATTTAATGGGTCATTCCCTGATATAAGGCTCCGTACAATGGACGTCTTTACATTGGCGGACCAGGACGATCGAAAATCGAGAAACATTTTGGAATAAATTTAATAAATAAGGAGACGGCTTCTTGGACCGTACATAATATAATAATTCAAGAAAATAAAACTGGCCAGAATTTATAACGATTTTTATTGTTTCTGATCGTCAGACGATATGTCGACGGGTCCAGGTGGGTGGTCTAGATCTTGAATAAGTGCCTTTGGGAAGTACGTGTCTTTCGGCACTTTTGAACGCTTAACATGCAGGAAGGGTTGGCTTCGTTTTTCCTTTTTTTGGGGGGGGGAGGGGTTGTAGAACTCGGCTACAAGGAGTCTCTTCTTCGTCCTTTGTTCTGCGTTTTTTTTATTACGTTTGAGTTTCGTGCTTATGTAAATCAAAAAAGAAATCCGTTATGTTTATGGGAAGCTCTAACATTCTGCTTGTAAATGTTTGATTTTAGAAACGACCTCAAGCAACGCCGGGTTGTAGACGTCGTCCTCTCTTGGGAACTTGCTCGGGTGCTTGATGTGGCTCAAGTTTTTATAGGGTCTGAAATCCTCGTTTGTGTTTGCTCAATCCTTTCATTTACATATTTCCTTACATTCCTGTTAAGGCTGGACTCCCGCAGGGCAGAGTGGTCCCATCATTTTTTCAACCTGTACTGCAGACCTCCAAACCCATCCCGACACATCTCACAGTTTCGCTAATGATGTTGATATAGATCTCCAATAAAGACTTTCCTTTTACATCATTCCTTACAGTCTTACATATTCAACATGGAATCATGGCTGATAAAAATGGTGGATAAAAATAAATGTAGATAAAAGACAACATATAACTTTTCCCCTTCATGTTATATTGCCGCCACTATCCTTCATCATATAGTTATTGGGATCACACAAACGACTGACTTGGATGCACATGCAAAACTAATAAGCAAGAACTGTCTGAAACCCTCTCACGACTTCTAAACAAATAATCAAAATTGATGCTTCACAACCTACGACCGATAAACGAGATGATAGTTAAACACCGGACAGCATTGATCTGTGAATTTCAACCAAACATTTCTACTATCATTGCATTCAGATTTCCCAATCCGAAACCCTCCGAATAGTTATGCCCTCAACATTCCTTTGGTGAAAGTTGTCATAAAATTCCATAACTTACTTTCATTCACCGTGATATGTTAATTTTAAACCAACATCCCAAACAATCACCAAAAAATCCCCCGAGTTGACAAAAACACCCATTGGGCAGGAAGTAGCCCCTACTAAAATGTCACCAGTGGATAATTCCCTCGCACCTTAGTACCAAATTTAGTTTTATTTTAAATTTTATACGTATCAACAATTTTACTTGTAGTTTAAAAAATAAATACTGTTGTAAAAAGGAAAAAATCAATGCCAGGCCAAAAAAAACTTACTTTTTCTTTAAATATTTTCCAGTTAAACTAAAAATTTCTTTTTTAAAGTAAATCTTTTATCAAAGAGTAAATAAATAGAAAGAACTGAATCGTCTGTCGAATGAAAATTGCTGACGAGTTTAAAAACATTTTCGCAAGCCTACAACTAAATCTGGAAAACAATGAGATGATCTGTCGTGGTCAAACTGCTCGCAAATCAAAATTGCACAACACCCCGTTAAATTTAATAGTTTTAAAAATCATACACTTTTAATCATTTCAAACAGAAAAAAAAAAAAAATACGTATGAGAATACTGTATACTGTACATTTTATACTTGCTTTGTCGGTAGGACAACAGAACCAATTGAGCTGACTCTAATTGCTACAGTCAACAGTAATTATCCTTCAGAAGTGATAATTGACTGAAGAGGCCTAGGATTATTGTTTTGTAAAACAATTTTATCTTCAGACCATGCATGTTCTGTGTTAATTTCTAGAAAAAAATTTATTCAAAGAAAGTGTAAAATTTTTAAAGTTCCGTTTGCTATATACAATTTTATCAGTAAATTCTTGGTAAATACGTCTAAGTTAAGTCACATTTAAATTGTATGTAGTATGTACTGTTGACCCTTTTAACAAAAATTAATACATTTGTAAATTGAAAAAGACAACGTATAAACAATAATAAAATTTTTGCACTATTCTGTATTACAGCTAATAAATATTGAATAAAACACAAACTTAAATCGGTGAAAACATATGCTAATCAAGAAAATACCTTATCAAAATTATAGTGAATAAAATTCCTTCCCTGTAAAATTATTTGAAAACAGGACAAACAAAACCGCGGACCTCATGTTAAGAAAATTAAAATGAGAGGATCCATCGGGCCTTTTCCGTCGACGTCCAGAGACTCAGGCAGACGGTCAGCCAGAAAACTGGAATACAAAGAGTGGAAGGTTTTGAGGTGGGAAGACCCGAAGAGATACCACAAATATTACCATCACAAGTCGGGCTCCTATTACAGAAAAAAGAAACTGAGGTTCTTGTTCGAAACGACCCTCAAGCCCTTATTTTACTCTTTGATTTTGCTCCCATTTAATAAGGACAAGCATCACATGCGTTGTTTGACTTGTCTCAAGTAAGTTGATCAAAAATTGAAACTATTGATTGAATCTGTAAAAAAAAAGTTTTAAATGGGAACAAAAATACCAAAAATCCATTCAACATTATTGAAAAAGTGTCCATATGATTTTATTAAAGGATCATTACATTAATAATTGATTTCGAAAAAACAAAGTCCTAATATTCATCAAAGAACTGAAAGTTTTCTTTTAAAATTCAAACCCCTTATTTTTAATATAAACATATAATATTGACAGCTGATAATTACATCTGAAATAATAAATTAAACAATGAACAGTGGCATAGATGGTTAGGTTGTCAGACTCATATTAGCCATTCTACTGGTTCTGAGTTCAAATCCCAGCAAGGCCCAATTTTTTTTCCTTTTTTTAAATTGATAACAGAATGAAAAATTCTAAAGAGGTTTGGCTTCTCATTTGCGACAGAGTCGACACTCCTGTAATAAATAAAACAAATTTTATGAGTGAAAGAAATATGAAGCCAAACATTAAAAAGCATGAAAAGAAAATGGTATAGGTGGGACAGAGAAGCTCCGTGGCCATCGTAGGATCTGACTCTTAGAAGAAGGGTCATTCTCACCCGATTAAGTATAGGCCATGCGAGATTGTCACGCAGACACTGGCAAAAGCCCAGATGTCTGACAGGAATGTAGACAAATATTGCTCAGTGTGCCCCACCTATACAAGGGTGCAATTCCTCGGCTCCATATATAGAGCGTGTAGGAATGCCACTCAATGTGAGAATTGTCCTTTCATCATATTTTTGGGAAAAAAAGGGTTGATTTATTGTTGATAGTTGTATGCTCCTAGTTGAGAGAGAATGTATTTATTAGCATGAATGTGTAGTGCGAGAGGGCCGATGGTGAAATATTCAGTACCTCGGAAATCCTAAATTAGGTTAGTTATGTACAAAAGGTGTAAAGGATGACCGAGCAAATATCGTGTAAATAGGAAAAAGGTATTTAAGATAGTGAATGGGTTTGGAGACTGAATATATTGGGGGTTGAAATGTCTTGTTGATAGCCCCTGGTGCCCACTCTCGGTGATTGGACCCTCGACTACCAACACTTGAGGTAGGTGATTCTTGAAACCTACTGATTTAATTTTGTTTTTAATAATCAAAGTTGGAACTGCGAGAATTTATACGCTTAACTTTGTACATGTGCATATGTATGTACATATACATCCAGATTTGAGGTTATATAAATCAATAATCACAAACAAAAAACAGAAAGAAAAGTTTTCCTGACACCAATGAGAACTTCACTAATATTTTTTTTTAAACCATTTTATTTATTTCGTTCAATATTCAATGCAAATTCATTACTTATTTAAACATTTATTTAATTCAGGAACCATCAGCATCTTTTTTTTAATAAATTAAATTTTTCATTATTATATTTCTTTTAAAAGATATATGACCACTTTTAATTTACCAAGCTAGATGGTTTACCTGTCTTAAAAATGTCCAGGTTATTAAAAAAAATTCAAATGAATTATTAAAAATATCCTCCTACTACTACACTCGAGTAAATTGCAATGGTAAATCCCCTTAAATGCAATTTATGCAATTATAAAATGCATTTTGATATAAATGTTAACATTGGCCTTGTTTTATATTTAAAATTTGCACTTCAGCATTTTCTCCCTTTCAGTAAATACATATTGAATAATGGATGTTTAATCTTAACTTAGCCAATCCTAACCTGTGCCCCTAACTCCATGGCAAGATGAAATTGTCCCCATGAATATATTTTTGCTAATTTTAAACAGGAAGACCTCAATAAATTGTCAATTTTTGATCTATTAATAGCCAGTGGTTTCGTGCAGTTTTCACTTTTCGCTGGACCCACCAAAATCTTAATATTTTCATGGCAATGATGAAATTGATAAGGACTTATTCTATTGATCTGTTAAGCTAAGAGAAGTAAAAAATTTTACTATTTGCCCACCTTTACGCGCAGAGGAACCATTTTATAAAGATTGTGGTCCATATTTATTTTTGAACAGAGGTTAGAATATACGCGAATACAAAATTTCTTGTAGTTCGGCCAACTTTTAAATCTTCCTGGTCCTGATAAAACTCCAACCGATTAAAATATGCAGGCCAGGATGATCAAATATCACCTAACTATGGGTTCGCACTTGCAGACAATGACAAAAAGATCTTAAAACAAAATTTGCTAACACTTAAAAAACAGAAAAATATACTGCTACAGTAATACATTAAGAAAAATTAAGTATATAAAGTTTATTTCCAATTTATTATTGTTTTTTGACAATAATTATTGACTAGGTTGTTTAAAATTGTTAATAGGAACTGTTTTCTTGCTAATTGTAATTGTATAGTTATTAATAATTAATTGACCAAGGGGACTGCAGCGGCTGGGTGGTTAAGGTGTCCGATTTGTATTTGCCATGCTTGCAGTTCCATGTTCAAATCCCAGCAGAGCCTGTAGTTTTTTATTTGAGAATAATATATATACATATTAAACCCTCTTGCATGACAGGAATTACGATCATTTGCAAAAAAAAAAAAAAAAACACCTCCGAAGCCAAATTACTTCTTGCTCCTCCTTCTCATTACGGTATATCAGAATCATTTCGGCAGTTTTTGGTACAAAACTATTCCATAACCTCCTTGAGAAGAATCACTCAGCGGACAATTGGCTCCGTCTGAGAATTAGTATGAGCAATTTGGCCCCTTTTTTTCTTTTTCTTCTATCATATCCCTGTAAATAATAAACCTGGGTGACATTAATATTCGGCGAGCGTACATTTTGCACTTTACGAGTTGAAAGGAAAAGAAATCCCCACTTTTGACCTTGTCTGCCCACCCTCGACTCGATTCGAGGCCTGGTCGGGGAAAAATTTATTCAATTGAATCGCAACCATGGGAGGCTCAGGAAAATTAACTTCTTTTTCTCTTTTTCCCTTACAAACACACATCTTAAGGGCAGGGGGAAAAATTAGAAGGCTGCTCCTGGTTTGGCGGTCCTCTCCCAGTCGACATGGGCCAAATAAGCCATAAATTAAAAAAAAAAAAAATGATTATAGGCGATTTTGTGTTAAAACTATCTCACAAACTTCCCAAAATAAATCCCCAGATATTGAAGTAAGATGGATGTTATTGCTTGGTTTTTATTAACTTAATTAAAAATAATTTTTTTTATTCAAATCACTTAATTGTATTATTGTTTATGTATATTGTTAAAGTATTTATTTCAAATTTGCTTAATACCACTTCTTTATGAAATTTACAAATTTTAATGTTTGTTGTAATTATTATTTTTTTTTTTTTTTTAATTTCAGACTTGTTATGGAAGATAATGAAAGGAAGCAACACGAGTCTACAGAAAAGGCCCAGATAGAGGTCAACGTTTCTAAATACCCAAATGGCGACACGCTGCAAAGGGAACGGCGCTACCATGCCAGACGAAATAAAGCCCTGGCGGTGACTTCGCCGACCGTACTCTCGCCTGAGAATTCGCAGTCGCCGGACTTAGAACTGCTCAGTAGGAGGTTTGTAGCCGATCATGGCGACACGTTTTCAACTTTGCCCGTACAAATGAAGCTCAAAACCTTCGGAGAGCGTTTTACGAAGAACTCATGCGTCCAGACGTCACCGGTGTCTAGTCACAAAAGTGTAAGTTTTATCTTCGTTCACATGCTTTAAAAAAAAAAAAAAAAAATAATAATAATCACAATATTAAGCGAAAGTTTTCTACCCCTCAAGGAAAATCCGTGCGACCAGGAAGACGGCGAGCAATTTCAGGAGATTCAGAAAGTCAAGGCCGAAGTTAAACAATTGTCCACTATGTACGTCAAACTTCCGCCGGAGGACTGCTGTGACACCGCTTGCCAGCCGTCGGCGATCACGAAAGAAAAGAGCACGATCGACATGGAGCCGAAGGATCACGAATTGGAAAAATTGAACAACAACAAAGAAGAAAAGGAGGAAAAAGAAGACTATCCCTGCATCGTCGACTGTCTCTACTATTCGATGCAGTGTTGCGACTGCAGCATTATATGATTCACTTTTATTCTTAAACCCCCCAACATTTTAACAATGATTTTAATCATATAGTTTATATTTTTGTATATAATGTAATATAATTACATTTTTTTAAAAATATGTATCAACAAATATTTTCAAATATGCTCAATGTATTTAAAATGTACACTTATATTTTTACTAAATCAATTTTTAACCTAGTAAATTTTTTGTTTGTTAATATTTTATAAAAATAATGTAACAAATAAGGTTTGATATTAACTAAAATCTTGCGATACTCATTGTGTGTTTAATCTAAATATTTATTGTATGAATTGAAGGTGATTGATTTCCTGTTGACGTGTGCAAAAGTACCAAAGTTCGAATTTGTCCAGTCACAAGGGTGCTTTGAAAACTTGTTCAAATAAAAGGACCACATTTGTCTTTCAAAACGCGTCAAATTGTGCAAAGAAAAATATATAAATGTGGCGTTCATGATTCAACGAATAAATACAACCAATAAGTTTATTCTTGAAACTTATCACATGTAAAGTACATTTTGTAACGTACTTGCCTAATTGAAAAAAAAAAGAAAATTAATGGAAAAACTTAAAATAAATGAAATAAAACATGCTAGAAATTACATAGGAACTAAGAAAAATACAAGTATTTTTTTAATCGGCATGAACCGGGTGTTTATTTTCTCCCAGCGCTTCCATTTTCAAGCGTTGTAAATCGGGCATTTTCGTCTTTGAAAGTTCTTCAGGGAGTTGTTCCATAATCTGGCTCATTTTGTCTACGACTTCGGCAGTGTCTTTCTCGTTTGCAACGTTCAATCTGGGTACGACTATTTTCTAAAAACAAAACGACAATAAGATCTACGCGGGTGATTTCTTCTGAGGATGTTTTACCTGAGTGAAATTGAGGAAGTTGGTTACGTTGTGGCTGAGAAGTAGTACGTTTTGAAGCATGAACGGGACCTGGAACCAGACCAAAGCACAGTCGGCGAGGACTTTGAATGTGGGGATTATAACGCTCAGGCTTTTACTGCCGCTCCCGATCCTCTCCCACTCCCTCGTAGTCAACTGCGGCAATATCTAAAACAATCAGGTACATTGAAGAATTCAGTATAAAAATGCTGAAGTTCTTGGGGAATTTTTTAATTTATTTTTTAAGTGATATAAACAAATAAATTACAAAATTACAAATTTATTGCCTTATCTTCTAAAGTCTATCAGCACTGAAAATGGTGAGAAAATAAATCTGTAAGAAGGATCAGAAGTCACCAAACTAAAGGTCCTCAATACGAGTTATGACATTTATAATAAAAATTACTACTGAGAAAGTGGAAGGAGAAGAGAAAAAACTAAAGACCGATATATGAAAAAATAAAATATTTTTGCTAGAAATAATAAATGATGATGTTGTTCAACCTTTATAAAAAGGTAGCCACTACTCAGTTAGTGTTAGTAATTATGACGGAACTATATTTTTATAAAGTATCGTTGCTCTCAGAAATTAAGGTTGGAGAGAAGGACCTTCAAAACATAATTACTGAAAGAAAAAAAAATCTTTTAAATCACCCAAATACGCTGGATACTCTCCAAGAAGAAAACCAGTCACAATAATCTGGAAACGCGAGTGGATTATCGGGACGATCACTTTTAGTTGAAATAGAATACTACTCTAATTAAATTAATAATTTAAAAAATTAAAAGATTATTTGTTATTAAGATTGGCACCAGTAGAAATCATATTAGGGCAGAGGGTAGTATTTTTGGAGAAAAAACATTGGGTTCAGATTCAGTGTAAAAATTTTAAACATTGTGCTGCTGTGTCAACGCTCTCACCACTAAAGGCATTATCGCTGTCCTGAAGTGACAAGTTGATGAAGGGCTCCCCAACAAAACGCCCTGGATTTTATGCTGTGAAAGGGCTAAAGTTTGGGTAAATTAATTGGAGCAAAATGAGAGGAAGTGCGACGACGACGAGCTTAGGGTTGAGGACGGGGATTCGAACCGACGACTTTTTTTAATCTCAACTGATAACCTTAATTAATTGTAATATATTAATTGGTCAACCGGACCACGAAATTAGTGAATTTATATGTAATTTAAAATGGGATATTTCTTCATACATTTGGTCTTCCAAATTAAGAAATTTAAAATGTTAAATTAAAGCTTTCTATGGCAATAGGATTTTTTGTAATTAATGGAATAACTAATAAACTAATAAATAACTTTTTTTCAATAGGAGTTTATGAGTGAATGTTTGTAGTCAGAGCTTTATAGCACTCAGAAGGAATATAGCTAACCTAATAAAGAATGTCTTGGTTGAGATAAAAAAAGTGAATGGCACGAGCGGGATTCGAACCCACGACCTTTGGCATTGGCAATTTTCCCTCCTTTATGTTGGTTAATAGCCTTAAAGGTGGCCAGTGAATTATAATTAACAGAGTAGCACAATAGACCTTAGTAGGTTGAGGTGCAGCAGGCCTGTGGACGACTTTCTTATCCCTACATCATGAAGTGTGAGGGCACTCTCATAATGACACGCAAGAATGGCACAATTACACAGAAGACAAACACTTTGAGCCCTGAAGATGATCTCAATAAAGCTCGAAACGTTGGCACGATAAAGAAAATGTTTTTCTGAAACCTACATCGCACCAGACCGCATCTCACGATTTCTACATAAATAATAACATATATTAGAAAAAAATAAATCTAGTATCAAAATATTATTAATAAATAATATTCCCAATAACTATAAGTAAAAAATATCCGGTATTCTGGGTGAAATGCATTATAGGATCGCCTGTAGTCAAAGTGAGACTGGAGAGAGAGAACAGGTACATTTTTTCACAAAAACCGACCCCCCCACAGTCAGAAAATAAAACGGACTAGGATGCACTTGAGCATCCCACTGGCCCATTGGATGTTTACACAGGACACCTGAGAGTTTTCCATACTGAATGTGTTAATTTAGAAGAGTAGAGGTTTGTTAAAATAAACTAACATGTCAACTCAGTATCGATAGTCACACCAGTAAACAAGGCGGGGATGTATACACAGAGTTGAACCCAAAAACAACATATTAAAAGGCTCAGTGCATCAAATGCCAAACAAATTAACAATTAAAGTTTTAGTTAAATACAATAATCAAAAGGCAAAAAGGATAATTCTTGTTAGTAAAAACAAAAGTAAGGTATATGTTTGAATTTTACTATTGCTTAAAGTTACAGTTTTGCTTACCTTCACCATTGACATTACGAGATGAAGTCGGACTTCATTGTTTAGATTATTCAACGCCTCTCCATGTCCGAAACCCGGTTTAGTCCAAGCGAGCAGACCGTGTGTATCGATGGGTAAATCCTTTCCCCAATTTTTCCAAATCGGGATCATATACTGCCATGTCAATGCGCTCAGGCTTTCTCCTAGGGCCCTCAACTGCACTATCTCTTCATCTTTTCGGGACAGGCATTATTTGAATTAATATCAATTCGAGTTTCGCTCCGGCGCATTTATACCTTCTGACGTCTTGGCTCTTAATACGTTTTGAACCGAACTGGTCAAAATGTTGATGCATTTTTCCGTTATTTCTACGTTTTCAGTCTTAAAGTTGGGAACCTTCGGCCTCAGCTTGTTCAGAGTTTTGGCGATGATGCTTATAAACTTGACCATGCTTGGTCTGACTATTGGAAGAATCATCTAAAAATGAAAATTTGTAGGAATTTGCATATTTTACATTATTTAAAAGATACTACAGATAAAAACAGATTTAAAAGTAATAATACACAGAATATTAGATTTTATTACAGAGTAAATAAATAAAACGTTCCCTTTGTTTTTTCAAGTTTCTTTGGTTGTAAACTTATACAAAAAAAAATTAATATAAAATCGTTATTTTTATTATTTATTTTATTCCATAGGCAGAATCAACCAAACTCTTTTCTTTCTTTAATTTTTATTATATTTGCAGTCACAGACTTGATTCTACATTCTATTATTAAATATTTGTGTGAGGTCAAATGCTACTGTCAGAGCGAAAATTTTGGTTGTCTCAATCTAAGGAATAAATGACAATTAATTAAGGTTTTTAATTGAGATAAAAAAAAAGTCAATGGCACGAGCGGGATTTGAACCCACAATCTTTGGCTAGTTACACGGTTGAGATGGGAAGTTAATGTCAGAGCGGATCGAGATCACGAAAGCTCAAGAGGTAGAGCAACGGCATTGAACTGAGATCATGTGTTCGAATCCCGCTCGTGGTATTGACATTTTTACCTCAACAAAACCCTTAATTAATTGTAACATATTAATTGGTCAAACGGACCACAAATTAGCGAATTTAAAAATTACCTCTATTAAGTCTAAATAATAGTTTAAGAAATTCCAGTCTTTTTCAAGATGACATTTTTCAATCAACGGTAATATATGATTGTATAAAAATAAAGAAGGATTTATAAGTTTAACTTCGGACAATTTTTTCACCTGAAAAATAAAAAAAATATGTGTAAACTCGAAAAGTATAATTTTACAAAAACAGAAATTTTTTTTTACCAGATATAAGAAATTATCGCGGATAGCTTCAGGGCTATTTTTCATTTCATCAAGAAGAGATAAGACTTTTGTTAAAATAAGGGGCAAACCCGTTTCTTCAGATATGATGAGACAGATTGGCGAAACCAACTCGACATATTCCATAATGAGCGTGGTCTTTGCCTTGCTAGTCCAGCATTCGTCGAGCGCACGGCGAATGAACATCTCCCTGGACTCGATCGCAAGGCAGATCACTTCGTTATAAAACTGTAATAAATATTGTCATTATAAACATCAAAGTGCAAAGAGTAATTGTCCCACCTCTTGTTTCTTGCTGTCGTCGTTTACCAAACGGTTGAAAAACTGAGTCGCACGGTTGTGAAAATCCGGCCCGATCAATGGAGATTTGTTTCCGTATAGTTCACAAAACCGTGCCAATAGTAGAGTCTGGTCGCTTTTTTTGAGGGATTTGACTGATATGAATATGGTCTGGCGGATGGTTGCTAAATCGTTTGGGTCGACTGAGTTTGTTTCTAAGTATTCAAATGCTTTATTGATTAACAACAGACTAGTATCGTAGTCTATAAGTGAGGAATTGTCTGCTATAACTTTCATATACGTAGCGCTTTCGAATATGCCTTTTTCGATGAGACCTCGCAGCCATTTGATCTGTGTTCTCTTTGGGTTGAGAAGATTTATAACTATAGTGTTGGCGTCAGCTTCTTTGATTTCTTCGTCCTCCGTAACCGGTCGGACTGCTATCGTTGATAAACAAGAATCCAGAGAACTAAGGCCTGGAATAACATCGTACAAATGTTGGATCGTCCTGATGGCTTCTTGACAAGTGTAAGCCGTCTCTCTTATAGACATTTGAAGCGTCTTACCTACCGCATCTTTAACTTCGACTTCGGTCCATGAGATATATATATCAACACTTACCAATTTGATAAATTCATCAGCTTTAGTAGCGATAAATCTTAAACAATAATAACCCCAGTTTGTCGTGCTGCTCGTCACACCCCACTTAGAGTACGTGTAATTTACATTAGCCTCGTAAAAAGGATCGGGCGAGAATTCTGGGTTTTGGAGTTTTTTAACACATGATTCGACGAGGTCGAGGTACATTCTAACCGTATAACCCAAGTACTGGTATTTCTTGTCCCTATCCCAGTTCGCTCCGTCGATCAATTCGTTGAAGTTGTATTGAACAAGTGGAACAAACAATTTGACAAACTTTTGAGTCCTGTATTTACACGTGTTCTGTATGTGTAAAATTTTGTTCAACATACCGTCGATCAAAGAATAAAAAAATGCGAGTGAGCAATCTAAACCGATGTAGTTCATGTAGTCATTAATCGAATTAACTATCTCGTACACAATCACTTCCGGGAAATGGAGTATGACTTCTCGTAAATAATTGTGCCATTTCATCTGGGTGACCAATTGGAAATAGAGGTACTTGCTAATTTTAGGCAACACGTTGAGAACATGGCAAAAGTTCCTGTCCTCGTCCAACAAATTTATATTAGAAAAGTCCGAATTTAAAAGCAGCAGCATGTGGATTTTTTTCAGCTGCAAACTATCCAATTCATGCTCTTTTATAGTTTCAGTCAATCCTTCGATAATCTCAAATATGTACTCTTCATGGTCTGAAAGTAAAAAACACAACAAAGAGAAATTATAATTAGAAACAAAAGTGACGTACAATGAAAACTTTCAAATATTGAAACTTATCATTTAAAAAATAATTTAAGAAAATAAAACTGAATATCCTATGTTATATTTAGAACACTTTTTTTTTTATTTATTTTTTTATTTTTTTTTAAGAGATACACTTTTTATTTATTTGTTGTTTTATTAATTGATTATAAAGGTTTCTTTTTATCAAGGGTATTTCAACTATGAGGTTGTATGAACCCTCAGAGTGCCGATGTTAAAAAAAAAAAAAAAAAAATTGTAAGATGCAGGGCCGCTGGATTCGAACCCAGGACCTTTACCTTATAGTGATGAGCACCTAAACCATTGTCACCACCGGCATCCCAAATATAAAGGATTTATTTCCTCTAAATTTAGAATCTAACATTCAAACTTGGCTTTAAATTATATTTTTTTAAAAGGATTGAACCCCGTCATTTACAATTTCTATTTATTAAACCTTGGTGGAAAACTCAAGAGTTGCAGTTTTCTAAAATTACCCATGATTTAATTCTTTCTTGTAAATACACAAATCAACAGGATAATATTGTCGATTGTATAGGCATTTCTGCCCCAAAATACAATTTTTTTTTTTACAGCTTTTTATCAGATCCTGAAGCTTTTTGTCAAGAACCTTTCAGAGTCCATTATCCGACGGATTTACATTTGGGCAAATTGGTATACAGCAAAAGGATTTAAGGCTGAAAGGTGTGTCCCGATGTATGCCCCCATGGGTATCCTTCAGGCCCGAGGGCTTTTCCTCTCCCAGGAGGAATCTTAGCCTACATAGCCCTTCACAACAGAGGACATGTTCTGTTGTCTCTTTTACCTGGAAATTTCTACTTCTCTGAGTCTATAGTCTCTGGAATCTGCAATTTCCAGTTAGCTATTATCCTAGTCATAACATGCCTAGAGTTAGAAGTTCAAGCATCCGTTTCTACAACGGCCTGTGATGAACTTTTGCTCCTGCCTCTATCTTGGGCTACATTCCCAACGAACAGAGTACTTATTTTTAATCCCATCTGAATCATGTTTTTACCAATCTAGCACATCACAGAAGAATTCAGGGCAAATAGGTGTCCTCATCAAACGTTCCTTGGCCAATTTATCAGCGTCTTTTTTTGCCCCTGAATTCATGAATGACCCTACAAACCCAGGTGCCCCCAAATGAGGGTAATTTTGACAGAGTTACAATCCCAAACATCTCTGAGCTTTACCACTGATGCAGTAATTGCCGTAAGTCCAAATAATATCTATTTGGCACAGTGTACAACAGCCTTAATCTCCATTTGAAATACAGTGGCATATTGCCCAAAGCTTATATGAATTATAGCCCTCGGTTTATTTCCATAAATACTAGCACCTGACAAAATTGACACTATGCAATATGATGGCTTGTTTTGGAGCTATCTATAAACCATATATAGTCGGCATTAACTGGGATCCCTTTCTCTCAGTCTACCAAATATTTTAAGTTGAATTTTTTAAATAAATTTTGAATTTAGGATGCAGGTAGGAGACAGGATCAACAGAACCAGGCCTGTCTCTCCTTGTTCTGGAGCCTATCCCTGCCTATGAATTGTATCCATTGGCTCTCCCTTGATAAAGATATGTAAACGTGGTAGATTCAGAAGGAATTCCAGAGCAGCAGGAAGGATAGTTTCATCAGCCTAGCAATTCCTAGGCATGCTAGTTTCAGCAATGCAGAGGATCTGACTACCCTTAGATGTAATGTCTTTGTCTACCAACTGGTCCATATGCTATCATTGGTATAACAACAGTTCTGTATAACCACAGTGATGTCTTTGGGCTTTTGGAAATTTTCTTTCACTAAAGTCTTTTGTGGAAAGGTCTTGAATAAAAATTGCTATTGGAATATGAAAACACCAGGACAAAGTCTAATGATGACAGATCAGTTGTTGTACTATGATAACCTATGTATCAATGGTTTGGTGGACAAAGACAAGCTAAGGGTAATAGAATCTTTATTCAAAAATATTTACAATAACTTTCACAGTTTACATAGGAGTGCCAATCTGTAATGTTTATGTCTTGGCATTGTATTGAAAAAAAAAAAAAAAAAAAAAAAAAAACAGGTCCTATTATGGATCCCTGTGGAACACCAGTGGATGCATCACATCTTGGAGACAGGATTGATTTGATTGAGAAATTCAATTTCCTATTATAAAAATATAGGTGAATGTATTTAATAAGGCATAGGGACAGCTGCAGTCTGTCAGTCCGCTTGTCACTCCAGAATGCCGAACCATGTCAAATGCCTTCTGGATGTCTATCAAAACCAAAGCAGTGTGCTTTATCTAACGGTAATCAGATATCCAGTACTGCTCAGAAACTAGCATTTCTGGGTTAAAGACTGATCCTCTCTACTACCCTGAAATTCCTCGTGAATAACCCCCACCCCCAGTTCCTGATAACTAGATGAACCTAGAACCTCTCTAAACTTGACTAAGTTTCTAAAAGAAAACACCCCGCCTGAGCTGTATAAACAGGAATTTCTTAAACTGTGTACCTCTATCACAAAGTATGGGTGCTGCCTGTGTAAGCAACTGGAGAATTGCTGCTCCTGCTCTTCCTGCATAAGTATTAGCTTCACCAATGAGCTTGTACTCAATAAAGAGATGAATATTGTATTCCCTGACATGCAAAGACTGGTGCACAGATTCTCTGGCTGCGCTGTTGGCTATGTAGAATCAATTTTCCCTTAATCCTACTCCTAGCCTTGAGGGAATTTCAGTCGAGAAATGTCACAGGCCCATTCATGTTGGCAACATCGTGACAAGGTCATTGTGGCAACGTTCTTGCTGATGAGGCAGCCAAGGGAGGCGGAGAAGGGATTTGGAAAATTTGAGTCCTTGAGTTAGATTTTCTCACTGATTGAGGAAGATATAAAACAACAATCTCAAACATCCTTTAAAATTTGCCCAGTCCGTTGCAGACTTGCACATGGTTTTCTCATGGCAAACCTCCACCGATCTGCCAAGGTTGTCAGGAACCACTAGCAGTAACATATTCTTTCTGTTTGTACTCGATTTGAGCCAGAAAGGAGCCCATGCAGTGTTTCGAGTAGTTTGGGACAGATTTTGTCAGATGATACACAGAAAATCCTTTCAATTTCTTGAGAATGGCTAGCTTTCTCTCTAAAATTTTGAAGACGCATCAATGGGATGTCAAGCCTGGTGTGGTCAGAAGGTGCAGGTCAGCCTTTAAGGATGCCACTGTCGTGTTTTGTTTAATTTAACGCTTCCAGAGTTAAAAAAAAAATAGTGAGGTGGAATTCCTGACAAGGCCCTATTGGCCTATGGTTTCTGTTCATCACCACCCTAAGATCTTGGGTGCCAGGGTACAGAGGAATTTTGGGTAATGAAAAAGCCGACCCACTAGCTAGAGGATCTGCAAGTACATAACATAGGCCTGAACCTACACTTGGGATAACAAAAACGAATATAGAATCCTCCAAGTGGATAACCACCAGCCCCTTACCAAGACTGGCAAACTCTCTGCCACAATTGAGCAGGGGAGTTGATAGGACTACCATTCATTGACATCTCACATAACGTCTACATATGCAAATTATTCAATGATGAAGAAAGAGCCACCATATCATCTTTGAATGTGAAAATCTACGGAATGAAATTGTAACGACAGTCAATGATCTGAAAGATGGGGTGCCTGGTGAGCACACACCTCGCTTCCTAATATCCTCATTACCACATATCGTAAGGATACTTCGGTTCAAGGCAGATTATGACCCTTAGTGATTGCTTGCCTTTATTAATTTAAAAAAATGGAGGTACAAACTACCGGTACAAAAAAGTAAGATGACAAACATGAGAAATTTGTTTGCTTTCTTTACAGAAATTTATATTTCCTCTTATATAGTTAAACACATTCTCCGGTCTTTTCGAGGTTGTTTCATTTTGAATAATTGAAACATTTAGTGAAAAATAGAGAAAATGACACAAAGAAAATAAAGTTACATGAAACAACCTGAGCGTTGGGCATAGTCAGCACACGTGTTGTTTACGTTTTTCAGCTGGTTGAAGCTGATTAATCAAAAATTCAGGCGGAAAAAAGAAGACACAAGAGTAATACAAAAAGATTTCTCTTTTTAATTTGTCGGTGATTTTATGACTTTCAACTTTTAAATAAAATCGTGAACTCTCACCTAGAGAGGGGTCGATCTCGGCCAATTTCTTATTCAACTTTGTTTCCAGACTTTTGAACAGGCCCTGGACAACGGTGCAGATGTTGTCGAACTCCATTCTCGGCCTGTTATCTACATCAAGTCAACAAAAAAAAAAAAAAAAAAACCAACAGCAGGAAAAATAAAAATAAAAAGTGAAACACTCCCTCTCAGCCTATCGCGTATTTGGCGCTTGAAAGTCGAAACCCGAAGATCCGGCCTGGGCGAACCTTCCTGTTTACAGGCAAAGAGCTGTAGAATACATTTGTAAAGAAAATTTCTAAAAAGAAGAGATTTTCTTTAAAAAATTGTCATTTTTATTTTCCTTAAAACGGGCGTTAAAAGGTTTTTAAAAAAAAATTCCTTACTCTTTTGACAATTCAACCACATCATCAAACTGATAAGGCAATGTTGATTGTTGATACCAGCAGAAAGTAAACCGGAATCATCACCTATAATTCATTTAAAACTTTTTGTATTTTTTACCTTGGAAAAGGTCCTCAACGAATAATTTAAGCCTAGAACTGTTTTTTATTCTATCTCTAGCCTTTCATATTATAATGAGATGAACGGGGTCAAGTCTATCTTCGACCCAATCGGCCGGTGTATTTTTATTTTCTTTAGACATTTTCACCTGGATTCCAGGGGAGAAAGCTAGCGTTTCACGTACTCGAGAACATTTTCCTATGAGTACTAGTACTGGAAAGTTAAGATGACCACCGTCACCTGCATAGCACCTGTTAACATTGCAACACTCAAATACTGTGAGTCTAGATCCAGCATTCTCAGTTCTATAAAAAAAAATAGTTATAAAATTACATTGCATTATGACACAAAAATATATAAAGAACATAGAAGTAGAATGAGTATAAGAAGCTCTGATCATTACACCAACTCGCTGACCATCTGCCACCATCTATTTTATTTCTCAGTAATAACAATTGTATTGCATTTTGAACACTTCCATTCTACCTGATCTCCCTGGTATTTTGTCAGTGATTTTTTAAAAATATTTTTTTTCAATGATTTTCTTTTTGAAAATGTGGGAGACCAAAACGGCCATTATGGTCGGAAACGACCAAACTAAAAAAATAAGAAATAAAATAATGTATTGACAGTTAATTTGAGTCTGGTCGTTTACGATCATTTTGATACATACTGGTTCGGACAGATTCGCAAAATGTACCAGTCAAACGACGGCTGATATCCATCTATGTTGAGTGTCACAAATGACGGTCAGAACCTCTTTACATACCTCTTTCTAAACTAATCTCGATTTAGTTTAGTCAAAAGCTGTGCTGAGATTCAAACCCAAAGCTGCTAGCATAGCAAATAAAATTAGGACAGCCCAACGACCGTTATGGTAACCAAACTTCCTGTAGTGTGCAGGGTGATGAACAGTGATGATCCTTATTAATCTTCTTTGTCTGTTCTTCATCGTTGGTATGGCCTGTTCGAAGCCTTTCGACCTATCTTTTATGAGAGGTGAAGAACTAGCAGGCTAACCAGTGAGTAAGCAAATCAAGATCAGAAACGACCAAACTCCAGGTTCATAATCCTACAAGCCTCATAGATATCACACAACCATTTGTATATATTTTAAAAATAAAAATAAAAACCTTAAGTAATTATTTGTTGTTTGGTCTTTTCTGATCATTTTGTTCTCTGGTGGTTTGGACTCTCAAAATGTACCTGTCAAACAGGAAGTCTGACATCCAGCTATGTTGAGTGTCGGTTTACATACCTTTTTCTAAACTAATCTCAACTATAATTTCAAAACCTAGGCAAATATTTGAATTGCTTTTGAATTGTGTCGCTAAATAAGCACCTCTACTTTTTCTTGCTGACTTTAGCCTTTCTTGTTGCATTGTATAAAAATATTAATAAACAATAATCTAAATTATTTTTTTAATTTTATTTCAGGGGGAAAACGAGATGAACATCTTATTTTGCCGCTCAACGATTCCATTAGTGCCACTTTATCCACGGACCAGGTACAAAAGTACTTTAAAAATTTGAGTACCCCCCCCCCCAGGCAGTATTTTAGTATTTTAAAACTTTGTCCATTTTAGATGCATGCCAAAACGACAATCATGGCAAGCCCTGACTTTACCAAAGACCGGATCTGGTTGAACGGAAAGTAAGCATATTAATTTATACTTAAAAGGTTATGATAGCGCAATTTTGTCCTCTACCGCGAATCTTGAATTCTATCCAAGCCACCTCCAACATCCAAGAACACCTTCAAAGATTGTTGCAAAAAATGGATGACAAGACAGGAAGAAGAAAAACGTGTATATTCACATTGCATAAACAACACACAGTACAAAAACGCTTGCATTGTACATCATGCACATCTACAGACTTCCAATCAAGTTAAATACTGAGGACTGTACTTATGCATCCCTATAAAAGACAACTCAACAGAAAGAAGTTGGACAATTATGAAGATTTCTAGGACCAAAACATGATGACCGTCAAAACCAACCTTATACATGACTTTACTGCGACCACTTGGGCATGGAGAGAAAAACTGTGGGGTTCTGCCAAAGCTCCCTTATTAAACCTCACCATCCACAATGACCTCTACATTCCTTTTGCCAATGAACTGATCTGCTCCTGATTCCAAAATTGTCGCACCAACCAATCCATCCATCCTAACCCAACTGCTCAAGTTCTCTCTACACCCAACATGGGCTGGTTTCTCATGGTATCTGTCCTCTGGGTTCAATACTAGTATTAGTGTCGTGTGACTTCTTTAATTTTTTGTATTACTTTTTTTATTTAAAAAAGTTCTAATTTATTTTTTCAGGGAGGAATCGTTTAGCAACCAAAGACTTTTGACATGTATCAATGAAAGTAAGTACCCCCGTGTAAGTCCCCCTTTCTGTCCGAACATTCATTCTTCATTATGAATGTTATCTTAAATAAGACAGAAGTTTTTATTAACAATTTAATTAATTACTTTAAAAGAGAGTACAATGAACTTGTTACTTGGGTGTCTCATACTTATGTTCCCCACATTAGCATTTTAGTTGAAATTTTGTATAAAAGAATAATAAAAAGAAAAAAAATAGTGAGCCCTAGTTTGTGAAATTTGTTTATTGAAATGTATTACTTAGTAAAATGAAAGGAAAACTAAAATATCAAGAGTGCAGTATATGTTCAGCATATTGAGAAAGGATGCTCGATTTGTCCTACTACAATTGCAATTATACATGTGCATGTCAAATAAAAATTTCAACGGTGCAACTTAAATAACCATTACTTAGCACAATTAATGATAAAAGTCCATAAAAAAAAATCCCATCCTTGAAAGCTCCAATGGCAACAGGGTCATCTCAACCTACCCAGATTCGAAGGAATGCTGCTTCATAGATGTGAGGCAAGCATGGTGTATACATACCTAGGCTTGCTCTAGAAACTCGACGGAATTCTTACATTCATTTGTCTGATCGTCTATCAAGTAGGAAATGTAAAACTACTTCAATGTTCACAATGCCAAATCAGGTGTTCCACCAGGCAACATACTTGGTCCTTTTCTCTTTTCACTATACAGAGACAATCTTAACATGGCACAGTTCTCTCTGAACTCAGACCCGCTGGCTTTAAAAAACCTCCTGGAACATCTTTCCCAATAGAGGGTTTAAGAAATAGAGGATCAAATCAATGAAAATCTATGCAAATTACCTTCAGACTCTGTTGTAACACCAGTCCTCAAATGTAGAACTGTTCTCGACTGAAAAAAAACCTCATCACTACTACCAATCCTGGGTATAAGGAATCAAACTGTTGGGTTGAACCAAGCGAGCATCAGACAAGTGGTACTGGTGCCTCCGTAAAATACTGGGCCCCATTCCAACAACCTGAACCTCTTCTAAGACTCTTAAAGGAGGTTCTTAGAAATAGCCTCGCAACTTTCTCCTTAATGAGTAATGTGATTGGTAATTAAAGTCTAAGTAATAAAGATCATGCACATTTGAGAAAAGTTCTGTATTTCATTAAAAAAATTAAATCCTAGAAAACACCATCGGCAGAGCTTACAATAGACAAAAGTTAAGGGCAAAAGGCCGAAATCCCTACAAGAAAAAAAGGAGAGATAAAATCAGTCAAAACCATAATGTATTCGGCTATAACAAAAGTTCAGAAAATTTTAAATTGCTGCTTAAATTTTTGTTTACTTAAGTAGAATAGCTTTGTTTAAAATAGTTCCAAAACAGGAGTAAACTAAAATATAAATAATTTGTTATTATTGATTTAATTAATCAGTATTAAACCTGACAGTGTGATCCCTGTGACAAATTGTCATGGTTTATTAAATAATGATTCTTTTAGTAAAACGGAGAGCTACACTGGGTGCAAAAGGCGATGAAAAGGACAAATCTAATTGGAAAGTTCATATTTGTTCCGAAAACAACTTTCCGACCGCTGCAGGATTAGCATCATCAGCAGCAGGCTACGCATGTCTAGGTAATTGTACAAACGACTTTTATAAATGAAATATTCTAATTGGCGTATATGCCTAGTTTATTGCCTTGGTAAGGTATTCGGGGTAGAAGGCGACCTGAGCAGCGTCGCCCGTCTCGGTTCAGGCAGCGCGTGCAGGAGTGTCCTGGGCGGTTTTGTAAGATGGCACAAGGGCGACAAAGACGACGGTTCGGACTCGCACGCAACGCAAGTCGTCCCTGCTAGCCACTGGCCAAACCTGAAAGTTCTCATTCTAGTTGTAAGTTATAAACAGGTCAATTCGTTAAACTCATATAAACAGACTGGTTCGCAGGTCAGTGATAATCGTAAGAAAGTCAGCAGTACAAGCGGTATGCAGCAAAGCGTTAAGACGAGTGAACTACTTAAACACAGAGTTGAGCATATTGTTCCTAAAAGGACTGATTTATTTATTAAGGTTGTTTTTTGTTAAATATGTATGAATGAAATAGAAACTAAAAAAAAATCACCTTACAGGCTATAGAAAGCAGGAATTTTAATACTTTCGCTGAACTTACAATGAAGGATAGCAACCAATTCCACTCGGTGTGTTTAGATACTTATCCTCCTGCCGTATACATGAATGACATCTCTCATGCAATCGTTGAATTCGTTCACTGTTACAATAATTCCAAAGGGACCAACAAGGTACACGTAAATAATTTAAGTTTTACAATTTAAGTTTTAAATGGAAACTTTTAGGTTGCATATACATTCGATGCTGGCCCGAATGCTTGTTTGTTTTTACAAGAAGAGGACGTTGGAGAGGTCGTTTCACTCATTGAACAGGCGTTTCCGCCATTGGACAACGCCAAGGACTACATAAGAGGGCTTGAAGTAAAACGACCCAAAGCACAAAATGTAAGTGAACTTTTGTAAATTTCGATTTATATTTAACTTTCTTTTTGGTTTTTTAAAGGATTTAGCCGTACCTTCAGGGCCTCACGAATCTGGACTTCTCAAATACATAATCCACACGAAAATAGGCGAAGGGCCTCAAGTACTGACGGGACACAATGTTCATTTATTAAACAAAGAAGGTCTTCCAAAATCGATGTAATTTTTAATGGTTTTGTATGTTTATATTTAACAAAACTGTGTTAACACAAAATAAAACTTCTATTTATTCTACCTTGCAATTATTGTTTTTTTTTTCTTCCATTTATTTAGACATTATGACAATCGTGGACAATCGAGACAAAACTGTAAGTTAACAAATAGTTGAAACAATTTATTATTTATACATTACATTTAAACAACTATTTCGTGTATTTTAACGGGCTGTACAGATCCCAACAAACGATGTTCGACCAGTCTTCTAAGACGATGCAGCTTTCTTAGCCATGTCTGTTTCTAAAAAAAACAAAACAAACAATTCAGAAATTCAAGAATTTATAACATAAGATAAAATAAAAATCCATACAAAATGCTGATTAAAACAAAAATCATTAGAATCAAACTATGTTGCAATTTGTTATTTCTGTTCACGCACATTATTATTACGCATTACATTAATGGTAAAATAGTATTAAAAAGAAAATTAATCAATTTGCTTTGTTTAGTAATAAAAAGAAATATTATGAGGAAAAACTGAAAGCCATTCAGTCACACACGAAAAACCTGTACTCACTGCCCAAGATTTTCAGAGAAGTGCACTTATTTTTCAGCTAAAAATAACAGAAGCCCATTTAAAAATAATCCCAATTATGAATTTCAAATATTAATATTTAAAAACATTTTTTTTAAGTTAATCTTATAACCTGTTTTGTAGAAACGAGACACAAATCTACAGGAGTGATTTATTGTGTGGGAAATGCAGTTTTCATGTTGTTTTTTTTCTACTGGATACCAGGGACTGGAGGAGTTCTCTCCTGAGCCCTGCAGCTGTACAGCTTATTGTACTTTGTCCCTGGCTCCGTATTTTTGGGGGCTCGCAACATTTGAGCCCCCAGTGTGCCAGTGTTTTTCCATCGAAGAAACTCATTTTTGAAGGGGGGTGAGATCAGAGATTCAATCCCGCCCCTTCCATTGATAAGTGTCATGTCAATTTCTTTCAATTGCGGCCACCAGTCCTCTTAGGTGTCAGAAAAATTTCAGAGTTGACGGTGGGGTTCGAACCCACGACTGCGGGATCTACCAGCCGAGAGTCTGACACCTTAACCACTCGACTAACCCCCTGCCCCAAAAAAAACCCTTGTCTTTTTTTTGTTTAACATAAAAGTATTTGGCTATAAAAATGCTACAAAATGTATAAATTTTGATAAGTAAGACTTGCGATACTACAACCAAGCCCTTTTTAAGTGTGGTCATTGGCCTCTAATAAGTTCTTTAATTATCAAAATAAACTGTAAACTTGCTGATAATTTCTGATTATGAAAAATAGAGAAAGCTGTTTTACAAAGACTTTTCTTTAACACTGTAACTTTATCAATCGAACATCAGTAATTTTTACAATTAGTTTAAGGTTTTTAGTTGAGATAAAAAAGTCAATGGCACGAGCAGGATTCGAATCCACGACCTTCGGCTTTACCACCTGAGCTATCTTGGCCTCGATCCACTCAGACACACTTAATTAAGGTTTTTAGTTTTTGAAAAATGGCAGAAAGGAGGGAAAATTCAAAAGGTGCGGTTGAGATGGGAAGTTAGTGTCCGAGAGGATCAAGGTCACAATAGCTCAAGTGGTAGAGCAAAGGCGTATCTAGCCGAAGATCATGGGTTCGAATCCCGCTTGTGCCATTGACTGTTTTTATCTCAACTAAAAACTTTTATTAATTGTCAAGTGGATCACGAAATTAGTAATTGTATTTTTCAATTTACAGTGAACTGTTCAAGACATTTTTTCTTTATGAAATGATGCATTATCCTCTTGGTATTTTGTGACAAAAATACCTAATCCTTCTATATAAATATAAATATCGATTAACTGTATTACAACAATAACTAATGAAAACCACACAAACTTGGATAGTTATCGGGTAACACAGCTGAAAATAAAATTACAAAAAGAAACATTTATTGATTTTTTTTTTTATTGGAATGCTTTGCTTTGAAACGATACTTACTGACTGGTTTTCCTTCTCTCCACGGTGTGAATCTTACGTGGCTGTCCTCTCTTTTCTTGGCTTCGGTCCTAAGTTCAGGTTTTAATGCTTGCCTCACGACCCTGGCCGCGATGTTTGAGTATTGGATGTAGCTAGAAATGAAAAAATTGACGCGATCAGTAAAATTTGTAATAGGCTCAGCCAATAGTCTGATCAATCTTATGACTCGCAGATTTTTTATTAGTGGCATTTAATGCAAAACTGAGCATGCGTTACGTATCAACAAGGTCGGTCGGCGCTGCCCTTCTGGACCTGCAGGATCAAAAAGGAAACAGAAGAGGAAGGGTATGCTGAATGCGGTACCGTGAACATCGGCAAAAAAAATAAGGAGACATTCTCTCGAAGTACTCGTTCGGAAGTAAAGGATTTTTTTGTTCATTAACCGAGAAAATTAATTTTGATTTATAATTATATTTTTTGTTCATAAGTAAGATTCATTTTTATTTCTTAATTAAAAGGTTTATTGTAAAAAAGGGGAATTTTAATTTTAAATTTACTAAAACATAGAAGGTTATAAAAAAGAATTGTTTTTAAATTTATTTAAATTTAATACTAATAAGGAATTATATTGTTGATGTATATTGTTTTTCTCCACAATAATAAACCAATTGTTTAGTTACTATTTGATTTCTATTTTTTGTTCTTTTTTTACATCAAAAACTCCAGAACAACTGCAAGATAAAGTAGTCATACAATTGCTGAATGTAAAAATAATAATAATCTAAACTTAACAAACCTATCCAACAAAAATTTTGGTAGCAGAGCGTCAAAATTAATTTTCTCGGTTAATGAACAAAAAAATCCTTTTCTTCCAAGCGAGCACTTCGAGAGAATGTCTCCTTATTTTTTATTTTTATTTTTTTTTTTTTTGCCGTTGTTCACGGTACCGCATTCAGCATAGGACTCCCTTCCTCTTCTGTTTCCTTTTTGATCCTGCAGATCCAGCAGGGCAGCGCCGACCGACCTTACTGATACACAACAATAGCAACATAAGACATGGTAGAGAGAATAATATAAAGTAGAAAAATTGTTCTTCAAGAATATTTATTTATTTAAATTCCTTCTCACAATATTAACGGTTTTATTTCTTTGCTTGTATCTATGTGTCACTTAATTCTGCAATATAAAAATAGACATAAACTACAATGCAAAGAATAAATATATAGCATATTAGGAAATTTGCATATATTACAAGATAAAATTAGGCTCGTGATGATTGGAGTGACCCAATTAGGCATATGACAACATAATTTGCCAGGGTTGTAGACCATTTTACAGAAAGTTTTAATATTAAAAAAAAAAAAAAACAGAGGACTTGTTCTCCTTGATATGGAGAAAACCTTCCACACTGTATTTGTACAGACGATACAACTAGGTAAAGCATACAAAATATCTAGCATGGTGAAATGGTATAGGAAAAATTACAGTAACATAAATTAATTATTTACAACATACACATTTTTTTTTTTTAATGGCTTTATGTACTTTGCATATTTAGTCAGATAATATATTGTATGCGTATTCATTTTTGGGGGGGAAGGGTATCATGAAAAAGGCCAGGAATCGAACCCATGACCATGGGGTAGAATCACTCGACTACTGCGGCCCCCCAAATTTTGAGCTTAAACATTGATAGAATTATTTACAGAAAGATTGAGTATAATTTTCCCAAGCATATAGTCAAGATTGTACATTGTTATCTACAATTGAGGTTGTTTCGTGTGGCCCTCCGTAATTCCCTATCTTCACATTTCACTCTCAAAGCCACCAACCCTCACCATCACTGATCAAAGATGGTAACCTATGTGTAACACTCGACTCAAAGTTAAATTTTGACACATACATAAACAATTTTGTGAGAAAAGCAGCAAAATACAAATACTTTTGCCCAGGAGAGAGTCTGGAATAATGGATCTAATAAAATATTAATATTTAAAACCGTAATTAAGGTGATGTTGCTATACGTGTGTCCTGCATGTAATTTCACTGACCAAATAAACATTAATAATGTACAAATAATTCAAAATAAATTTTGGCGGCTGGCCACCACCTCTGTCAGAAATTTAAGGCTGATAGAGTTCAGCCTCTCCACACGCACATAAGAATGGAACAATTAAGCAGAAAACAAAACACTTTGGGCCCTGGAGATGATCTTATAAAGATCAAAAAGTTGGCAGGATAAAGAAAATGTTTTTCTTGAACCTACGTCATACTAGACCGCATCTCAAGTTTTCTGTATATATTTAGATGATATGGCTGTTGGAAGTTAGTGCTATGTTACGTTCCCTAAGCTCCATTATTATACACATCGTACTGAAATCATGTAAATAAACTTTCATTCATTCACTCATTCAACCCTCACCAACACTGGCAAGTCAAGTGGCTTACAGTCAGAGAAGGCTGAACTCCGAGGAGGTTTAGGATTTATACCATGGAATCTACATAAAATGAGCATATTCAACGACGATCCCACCTGCATATTATGCAATGATGAGTTAGAAATAGCCGAATATTATCTTGGAATGCATAGAAGCGACAGTCAATGGCCTACTACTTCTCAGGTTTGAGTCGATTGATTGAACTATGCAAATTCAATACGCCAGAATTACAGTGTGTTAGTGCCTATGGATCACAAAACCCGTTTCATGGCATCTACATCATCATTATCAACATCATCTGATACAATGAAAAAAGGTCGGGACGTGAAAGAAAATTGTCCTGATAAAAACCAGGTTACGAGCACCGGAAAGTTAACTGGTACTCTTCGTTCAGTTTTAAAAATACTTACGTGAGACCCGCTGCCCTCCAGTTAGACATAGTGAAGTGTTTGAAATTCGCAAAATTTGCTGAAAAAAATCTAGCAGAGGAACTGGAACGAGTCCAATATCAGAAGAAAAATCCTTCTCGGTGGAACACCAATCAAATCTAGGCCTAGCGGCTACGGCCGTTAGGATTTAAGGGCTTCTTATCAAAATTACTTATCTATGATTTCACTTTCAAAGTTCACACTTTTAGACAAGAAAATTTTATTTTTGTTATGGGGTTTTATGGCGATTTATTATTATTTTTAGTGCTAGGTGTATTAGAGAAATAGAAGATCGCACGGGTGAGCGGTTGAAATCGGAATCGACCTTTCCCGGCTCTTTCGAAGTTTTTCCTTTGCATTTCTGTATTCCACGAAAAAGTAAATTTCCACAGTCTTTACTTTTTAAACTATTTCAGTCAAAAGTTAAAAACAATACAATGAAGAAAATAAAATAAAATTTTAGCGACAGAGAAACGTTGCTCGATGTCCCCCCCCTTATAATTAAAGGGTGCAATTCCTTGGCTCCTTATAGAAAGCGTGTAGGAATGCCACCCTATGCGAGAATTTTGCCTGAGCGACAGGTAGTATTAGGGCTTCCATTCCGATTCTTAGAGGAAACAGGATTATTTTATTATTTACAGTTTTCTGCCCTGGCACGTGCGGAGAGCGAATTTATTTATTAAGGTGAATGTGCAGTGCCTATGGCAGAATCTATCATATTACGTTAGCTAATAAGTATAAATGGAACATAAATAGGAAAAATGTATTATGTATATATAAATTTTTCTTCTCTGTTTTTCTATTTTCATATTACTTCATTTCCAGCAGATCCAGTTGAGAATTGGGCGTCCTTCCATGCAAAGGCTATATCATCTGCATACAGCATCATTAGGCCTTTCATATTGTCAATACTAATACCATCTACACCATGTCTATAAAAGAATTTAATTATACAAAACGTAAGCGGAAGAGTGGGCTTAGCGTTTCCCCTTGCATTATGGACATATTCAACATAACAATCACAAATAAAATATTGTAAATATTGGGTCATAAAAAAGTATAAAAGAAGTGAGAAGGAATGATAAAAAATTTAATTAAACATCAAACAACAGAGATATATTAACAAATATAAAGGAAATGGGAAAGAATGTTAAAAATTTAATCAAACAACAGAGATATATAAATAAATATAAAGATAGTGAGAGAGAATGATAAACAATTAATTAAACACCAGAAATATAAAGGGAGTAACAAGGAATAATAAAACATTAATGAGATAAAAAATAATTAAAATTGTAATATATAAACTAATCGAACGTAATTACTATTTCGCTATGATTACTATTTTAAAGAAAATGTTTATATCGACTTAAGGAAATGGTAAAAAGAGTCACAATGTAAAGAAAGTGACCCATTTCCACGAGTCAAAGAATCGGTCTAAATTTTTTAGATAATTTTATTATAATTAAATTTTGAAAATAAATGTTTTGTCATTTTATGTTTAGTGATTGCAGTTCTATGAATTCCGAAATAAGTTCATACGATGTACCTAAATATGACCTAGTAAACAATAGTAATGTTTTTTAAATATTTTATGATGTGGCGACCAAACTGACAATATTCCAAAATGGGTCAGCCCATAGCCTTAAACAATACAATCACTGTTTATGCAACCTTAAATTTTTTTTTGTTCTATGTTAAAATCCAAAAATTTGAGGCGCAATGCAAGTTAAATGTCAGGCTGTTTGAGTAGATGATTCCAAGGTCTTTAATGGTAGTCTGCCTATACACTCGGTTGGATGGTATAACTGTAGAAGATTATAACTAACAACTTTATTAACTAATGACAAAAAGGAGGGAAAATTCAGAAGGTGATGGGTTGAGATGGGTGTTGCCCGAGGGGATTGAAGTCATGATAGCTCAAGTGGTAGAGTAGCGGTGTATCAGGCCAAAGATCATAGGTTTGAATCTCGCTCGTGCCATAACTTGTGAACTAATCGTTCAATTTAAATTTAAAAGCTTAATTAATCGAAAGTCATTAATTCGTCAAGTGGATCACGAAAGCTAGTGAATTTAATTTATTAACTAACACTAGGGCTACCTTCTGATTCTATACTAATTGTGGTAAACAGGTTTTATATTATTCTGACCAATTTATCACTTTATTTAACGAGGTTTTATATTTATTTATTTACCTCGGCCGGTATTTTTGAAAAAGCATATTTGTAGTTGCATGAAGTGCAGTTTGTAGGATTCGAACCTGGGACGTGTTCGTGTACCATGCAGTGATGAGCGCCTGTCAACGCCTAAAGCGTTGCGACCCGTTATACCTTTAAGTCAATTCTGTAAAAAGTTTATCATGAATTATGAGCTGATTTATGCTGGAAGACTTTTACTAGTGAAGGCAGTGGTGTCGATTAAACGGGAAGAATTCTTCTGTTGTGTTGTTGATCTGACAACACTGCCCCTGATGCTGAGTCCTTTGATAAGAGCCTTTCCAGTTTCCACATCTCAACAGCCTTCCGTCTTATGTGGAACTCGGCCAAGATTAAAACTTGAAATTCTACCTATTATGTAATTTCCCTTTCACAAACAGCCTTAACCCAGGGACCAACCTAGTCAGTGAGATAGTAGATCCTTTCTGAACATGAGCACGGGACGAGTTTTCATCTATGGCGGCCGCGGGGCCCTCGGAGATACCTGCGTTTCTTACTTCAAAAATAAAAAATGGGTAAATACATTTTACGTTTATTAAAATTTAAAAAAATAAAAAACTTCCATTTTTTTCTCTCAAGTGGGTAGGTTCGATAGATCTGAAGGAGAACGAAAAGGCCGACGTCAATGTGTTGGTCGAACCAGAAGAAGGCTGGCTCCAACAGGTGCACACTTTTTTTTTTAACAAATTAATTAAACCAATAAATATTTTTTCTGTAACCGATTTTCATATTTAAAGGAATCGCAAGTCCTTAAAGAAGTCGCCTCAGTTTTGGATGGAAATAAACTGGACGCTGTCATCTGCGTAGCGGGTGGCTGGGCAGGAGGAAATGCTGCTTCCCCTGGTATTTTTGATTATTACTTTCACTATTTTATACTTATTTATCGTTTTGAATATTTTATTGTGATTAAGGCAGTATTTTAAAATTATACAGATGGTTGCTGTTTATGATTGCTTCTATGTCTATATCAAAGCCGTTTTGGTCTTGTGCATTTTGGGTTCTGGATATTCTACATCATAACCAACCCGACTTCAATAGGATGTCTCAAAACTTTTATTTTTTATCCTATGAAGGTTTGCAACAGCTGAGAGCTTAAAAAAAAGCCCGTTTGTAGGTATGTTGGGTTTGAAGGCAGATCTGAACCGCTGCATCAACCAACATTCATTTTTGAAGGGGGTTGAGACCAAATTTGGCGTCGCTAAGACCCAATCCCGCCCCAGACCTTCCATTGATGAGTGCCATGTCAATTTCTTTCAATTGTAGCCACCGCTCCCTTTAGCTGACAGAAAAAAGTCCAGAGGTGACAGTGGGGGGCATCGAACCTACAACTGCGGGATCTACTAGCCAAGATTATTATGCCTTAACCACTTGGCTACCGCAGTCCCCTTAAAAATTGAGGTTTGGTATTAAAATTTTTGAATTTATTTTTAAAAAAACTATGGCTGCCATAAAACTAAGAAATGAAATTTACATATTATATAGAAAAGATAAGTGGGGCAGGGAGAATATGAAAATTTAGAAATTAAATAAACAGTTTTAGATACTGTAAGTAATCAGATTTGTATTTTTAGGTATAAAGTAGTACCTATGATAATACATACATCTGTCAATTAACTTTAAACGTTTCATGACTAAACAAAATTTTATTTCCCTTTAACTTTCGACTGTAAATATTGAAAAATTCAACTTTCAATTAAATTTTATAATAGAAAAGTCTTGATTTTTTTTGGGACATTCATCAGATTCTGCCCATAGTTAAATTGAGGGGAAACTTGATTTTGCAGGACAGTTGGAACCCTGATATCATTGCTGTTTTGGTCTGTTGCATTTCGGCTTCTGGAAATGATCAAACTACATCATCGCCAATCCTACCTCAATAAAGTCTTAAAAACTTTATATTTTGTCATTTTTACATCCTTTATAAATCCAGAGTTGGTGTTAAATTTATCTATCTCGTAAAAATTATACACTCATCTTGTAATTTATTTATTGCTTTTGTCTATGCCATTTCAGCCTGTTCCACAGGTTCAAAGGATTTTAGCAGCTTGAATCATACGCATTTATAGCATACTTGGAGTATAATTCTAGCTAGTTAAAGTCTGAAGGTGGAACAGACATAAATTTACAGGCAAAAGAAAAATATATGCTTTTTATGAGTTCATCAATTTTAACAACAATCCTGAATATGAAATGAAGAAATTATGTAACTTTTCTGCATTATTTATTCAGATTTTGTCAAGAATGCTGACATGATGTGGAAACAGAGTGTCTGGAGTTCTACGATAGCCGCTTCAGTGGCTGCTAAGCATTTGAAACCTGGAGGGTTTCTCTCTCTTCCTGGCGCATTCCCCGCTAAACAAGGAACACCCGGTATATAATTTTCTTTTCAACTCAAACTTTGCCGATGAATCCTCATTATTCACAATTGTCAAATAAGGAATGATTGGCTACGGCATGGCAAAAGCGGCCGTTCACCAATTGACAAAATCCCTCGCCGGGGAGAAGAGCGGCCTCCCTGAAAATGCTCTCGTCGTTGCCACCTTGCCCGTGACACTTGATACGCCTATGAATCGCAAATGGATGCCCAAGGCGGACACTTCAACATGGACTCCTTTGGAATTTATTGCTGAGTATGTTCGTTATTAAAATAATAATATTTTTTTTTAACTCATCCAATGTTTTTTTTAGGACATTTTACAATTGGTCAACAGGAAAGAACCTACCAAAAAATGGCAGCCTCGTTTCATTGGTCACTAAGGATAATCAAACTACTCTTACTTTCGAATAAATAGTAATTATTCGAAATAAAGAAAATTTTAGTACTTCCATTTCTTTATTTGTGATATATTTTGTATGCTAAGGGTAAAGGATAACAGAAACATCGATCTGATTTTTGTTAAAAGCTTATTATCATTATTTTTTTATGAGTGAGTTTCAAACTACTTGTTAATATTGGTTTTAGTATTTACATCGCCAAAGTCCTATAATGTATGTTGTGTGACAATAAATGTTGTGAAGCATCTTTTTTTTTTACAATTTCCTACATCCCTAGTAATCGTAAAATCATCCTTTTTAACACGAATTGTTTTCACTATTCACTATTAGATTATAATTGATAGGTATTTTATCAAAGAAATTTTCAAGAACGAGACAGTCTTAAGTTAGAAACAAGTTTAGTTTGAAAATTTGAATTTATAATTAAAAAAAAAAAAAAGTAAGAACTTTTTTTTATGAAACAAGTTTTATGTAAATCTTTTCCACACAAACAACTAAAAATAATATTAAAAAAATGTCGTAATCTGTTTATGTAATGCTTTTCTCATTCACACCATTAAGCAGGGTTATTTTTGTTGCAATCATAGATTTTGTAATCGTTCGGCCATGATCTGGTTATACAATTATTTTGAATGTAAAGTCCTGTCACAAATACAGCCTGCCACGCTTAATCGAGAAAGTTGCCGAAACAGAAGTATTATCTAATACAATACATTTTTAATTAACATAGCTTTGATATCAGTTTTGTCCATCTTAAGTTATTTTATGGAAATATTTGGCAAATACATATGATATTAGTATTCAACATTATGCAATACTGGACAAATTTAACGAACCACTCAATGTATTTAGTTTAGAATTAAATATATTATCTTTCTACATCGTTTTCAGGTAATTAGCTAATGCAGTCAAAATAAACAGTATTTTTATAATAATTAAATTTGTTTACTTTTGTACTGGTTAATCCTAATTGCACAAAAACTAGCCTAACGATCTCTTTCAGTTAATCTTTTCCTTTATTGATTTAATTTGAAATTTTTAGTATTCTTAAATTTTTTTTTCCTCAGCTCCTGTTAGGGATTTGAGAGAGTATGACAGTACCAGAATCATAACATTATTAGATGAAGGATACAGCTAGCTCGAAGTCGCCGGGAGACTGAATGTAAATCAATCTTCTAATCAATCATCAGGTTGTTCACAGAAACGGGGCTTTACACTAGAAAGCCAGGACGGGATCAACCTAGGTCTACAAACCAGTGACGATAGATTCATCCGTCGTAAGGCTCTTCAAAACCGCAGCATAAAAGGACATGAGATAAGAAATGTGATGACATTCCAAAATGTTTCTCTTTCCCCCAGGACTGTACAATGAAAGCTCAACGAAAAGCCCATGGACCAATTCTTACACCTTAAAACAATAACCAAGGTTCAGTTTGCATAGGCATGGGAATTGAATGGTGGAAGATTGGGGATCAGGTTGTGAGAGTTGATCTGAAATTTTAGATGGGCGTAATTTCATACGGAGACGCTGAGAGGTACCCCCATGGCGTATGGTTCCTCAGGTGGCATTTCCTTGTTCGCCAGCACCAAACAAACAAAATACCCAGTAAACGACAAAAAATAAAAATTAAAACGATCGCAAGTTTTTACTCACAGTGTAATACAAAAACCTAAAGCCTTTAAAGGTACTATATAATTACATAAAATTGAACAAATTCAAATATAAATGACAATATAACATTTATGAACCATGCATGGCCGAGAAGAACATTAAAAAAAAAAAGTGTAAAGATTAGTGACCGTTAATCGATATCTGAATAATTAAAAAAAAAAAGTTAGAACACTGATAGTTCTAAAATCTGTTTATATTATAAAATATTAGATGGATTAATTTTATTACAGCTATTATTATTATTATTAATTTTTTAGGGTGTTTTAACGGCTAAGGTCATTTCACACCCTAACATCCAAACATTCTATTTCAGGCTATCTATATCTCTTCTGAGTGCTATAAAGCACTGACTCTAAACATTCACTCATAATCTAATTTATCCTATTGCCATCCAAGCTTTGATTTTCTTTTTCAAATTCTTAATTCGGAAGGCCAAATTACATTAAATTTAATAAAATTATATATATATATATTTTTTAAATTAAAATTGTGAGTTTTTTCCATAAATTAAAATTTCCCCGTAGGCTTGTATGGCTAATAATAATAATTATGGAGTCAGACTAGCAACAGTCTCAGCGTGATTATAGGCTCATCTTTATCCTTTTATTCTTCCATTCAAGTATGAAAACTAATTCTACATAACAATAAAAAGAAACAAAACACAATAACATTTCTTTTTCTTTTTTTTTAAAGGAGCTATTTTTCTTATTTAAATTGCGATATTGGGCATTGCAGTGCATTACCCCGCAATTTTTATTTTCTTCCATTTTATTTTTCCGCTCCGGCAGCCTCAAAAGCTTCCGAAAAAAGAAATCATGCACGCACAACTCTTATGCAGACGTTAGCAGGCATTCAATGGTAATATAATTTGGGAAAAGGCCTAAATTTCATTGTAAATTCCAATAAATTCGAGAAAACTGAAAAGCGCTCTTCGAAAGAAACATTGGGGACCCAGTAACTCCTGTGAATCTCTCGAAAGGTTGAGCCTTTGCCTAAAGGGTTGTAAAGCGGGGCAGTCTACCGAAATAACATTTTACTGTCAAAATGATGCGTTCTCCACTTCTCGTACATCGAGGACAAGATGGAAGGTTGTTGCCTATTAATAGTCTATTATGAATTAACCTGATATGACTTATTCGCAATCTAGAGAGAATTAAAAGTTCTTTTCTCTCAAGTTTACAGCTATTTTTAATAAAATTGGTTTATATTATTGCCTTTTATATTTTTATCAGCCAAAGGGTCATGTCACTGATATAAAGACTAGTGATCCTTGTTGCCTATTTTTTATACTAATGTGTTAATTATTTTTATTAGCTTATTCTTAATTATATTATTACTCAAGTAATTACACATAGTTTTTCAAAATCAAAAATTTGTTTCGGGATTTGAACTCATGACATTCAGCTAATTTGAGCTATCGTGCCTTCGATCGCCCATGCCACATACTTCCCATTGTGACTCCCCGTTTTGTCCAATTGTAAGCGAATATAATTGTGTAATTATTTAATTAAGAATTGGCTGATAATAATTAAAAAGTCAGTATTAATCTAGAATCCTGTGAATCGAACTCAGTAAATAATTAATTGAGGAACCTTCTTTTTATTTTAGTTAATTTATTTAATTTCTTTTTTTATTAAATGAATTTTATATTATATATTTATTTATATTGTTATTGTATTACATGAAATATTTTGTATGAAGCATGTAGAATAAAATTTCAATTAATTATTATTTTCGTCTAAGGTTGAGAGGACAAGAATAATTAATGTGATCAATTAGGACCACGAAAAAAATTTGAATTGGTAGAATAAAATATATTAAAAAAAAACAAACACATTTATGAACCATGCAGGGCCAAGTAGAATTTTTACAAAAAGTTAGAAAAACACTAATAAGTTTAAAATGTGTTGGTATTATAAAATATTAGATTGATTAATTTTATTGCAGTTATTTGTAATTAAATTTTATTTATATTATCGCGTTTGATGTTTTTATCAACTGAAGGGTCATGTCGCTTGTATAAAGACTGTAGTAATAGTTTTTGATTATTTTTTTATGTTATTTATTTTTCTTTTTTTTATCAATTTTTTGGAAAAAAAAAGCCCTCGGTTCTAGGGTTCAAGATGTATACCTCGGTTATATAATTCCGTTGGATTTGTAAGAAATGCTCGAGGTGAGCCGGCGAGGAGTGCGTTGGCCGAGGCGCTGTCTCCGCGTCGGTTTCCCGTTTCAGAAGGTTTCCTCGTTGCAGGTTGTTTTCCAGCCACATCATCACCACTCTCTTGTCTCGTCTTTGCACGTTTCACTTCTCAGTCATCTGGATGAGGTCGTGCTCTCTTTCCGTCAGGGGTTTTTGAGGGATACACGTCAAATACTGAGTCCTCGATGATCAGCATAGTATTTTTATAGTCGCCCAGGGAGCAAGTGTTTTTAAAAGGATTCGTCCCGAAGTTATAACCAAAATATTCACGTTGACTCGGAATATCCGTTTCAGAGATGAGTGCTCCGAGGACCCGTTACGAAGCCAAAGTCCAAGAAGTAAGTCCATCGTTTCCTGTCTACTCTCTTTCTCAATCTGTTAAGATTTTCATCGATAAAACATAAGAAAACAGAAAAAAAATATCGGACGATGGCCTAAATTCTTATTTTTTCGTTCCCCAGGTGATATCTGGAGATACGCTTCGGCTTCTCAGGCGAGAAAAAGGTGAAGGGAAACTGATACTTTCAGGTCTGAAGGTGCCCAAGATTTTGAAGAAGAGCCAGAAGTAATTAGGACTTGGATCGAGACAGATTTGAATTTCCCTTAAATCTATTAATGCCGGTGTTTGCAGGATACAGAGCGAGGAAGAGCCTTTCGCCTGGGAAGCAAGGGAATTCCTGAGGAAAAGACTTCTCAAGCAACTCGTCACTTACGAGGTCGAGACCAATGCCAATTTGGTCTCTACGACCGACAGAGAATACGGGACCGTCTTCCATGGTATGCCTTCATTATAATACAAAACACAAGATTGGCTTATTCAATTAATCAAATTAAAACCTTTTGGAATTTTTTAAATGATTTTTTTAAATCAAAATTCTTCCAATATCTCGGGAGAGTCGTTACAAATAAAAGACATAACAAGGGACCGGACTTTTATGCAGTATAAATTGCCAAAATATACAGTTGAAATATGAAGTATTTTGAGTATGTCAGGTTCGAGTGCACTGCTGTAGGATTCGAACCCGAGACCTTTACCTTACAGTGATGAGTGCTGTGTCAACGCCTAATCCATTGGGGCCATCGACGCCCCCTAGAGTTTATTTACTTCTAACAAAAATATTTTCTCGCTTACATAATTAAATTATGTATTTTATACTAATTGAGTATAATTAATGTTAATAAAGTTTTCTAAATTGTTTTCTTTGAAATGGTGGTCACGTAAAATTTCTGAGAATATTGACTATTGTAATAAGGCTAAAGAAGGGGTTTTATATTCTTTTGTCAGTATTTCTAGAATCTTCTCATCCCACGTCGTTGCAGCCTAGCAGCCTATTTTAATTTTCTTCTAATTGTACCAATTTTTTTTTTTTTTACTTTATATTTTGTTTACAGATTTTTTATAATTCCCTCGAAAACCAATATAACATTTTGAATATTGTGCATGATGTTTTGTAAAAAATCCATTCGTTTATTAAATTTAGCCTACAGCCTCTTAGATACTTGATTTAGGTATATAATTGATTTCCTCGGCTGTATGTGATTAAAAAAAAAAAAAAAATGCAGCTGCATAAAAATCCGGTCTTTAGTCATAATGAACACGGTTAAGGGGCGAGCCAGTTGCATCATGCAGCATAGGTAATCACCCCTGATTTAAAGACTAGGGTCAGCACATTGTGTAGTGAACTCTTAGAAGGGAAAGTCCAACTATTCCAATTAAGGAAATGATTTAAAAAAAAAATCATAATAAAATACTACAAACTAAATTGATCAAATTGCTTGAATAATAATCATGTTTTATTATCAATACAACAAAGATTTACAAAACAAAACATATGCCTTTACATAAAATTATGGCACGGATAAAAACTGTCTGGCGGAATCGGGATCTGTTGGTACATTTCAGTTGTTTTCTAAAGTCCAGTACATTAGGCAAAACAAACTTATAAGGCTATATTTCTGAACAAACGTTGATGAAAAGATGAAATTTCTCTCCTGAGGACTTAGAGGTTTGTTTTCATTTTACACCTGTACAAATACTAGAAGACCATATGGGACTGTCTTCCGTAGTATGCCTCCATTACATTACACCACAAACACAAAAGTGTCTTATTTGATTTTTAACGATTTTTTTTTTTTTAAACAAAATTTTTTCCATATCTCAGGAGAGTTTTTAAAAATAAGAGTCATAAAGAACATGATGGATACTAGCGACTCAGCCGCATAATATGGGTAAATGATCACCCCCTGAGATAAAGACCCTAGGTTCAGCACATCAAGGAGTGAACCATTCGAGGGGAAAGTCCATTTATTCTATTATTTAATAGATCAAAGACGATTTTAAAAAAAACTCATAATAAAACAAATTACTAATTAAAATAATCTATAAAATAATAAATCTAACTGTTTCTCTACAAATTTGTTACATTTCTGAACAATGGATGAAAAAATGAAATTTCTCTCCTAAGGACTTTGACTCTCGGCTCATAGACCCTGCGATCACAGATTTTTTTGCATGATACCCTTCCCTCTCCCCCCCCACAAAAAAAAAAATGCATTCACTACATTGTCTGGCTAATATGCAAAGTACATAAAGCCATTAAAAAAAAAAAAGAAAAAAAAAGACAGCTTTGTTTTCACTTTACACTTGTACAAATACTGGTAGACAATATGGGAACCGTCTTCTGTGATATGCATCCATTATATTCCATTACACTACAAACACAAAATTTTATTATCCAATTAATCAAAACATATAATAAAACCTTTTGAAAAAATTTTTAAAGGATTTTTTGAAGAAAAAAAATTAATCAAAATTATTTTCTATACCTTGGGAGTTTACAATAGGTCGCAATTAATGTGTTAAGGGGGATACTAGCGACCCAGCATAATGGGTGGGTGAACGCCAATGAGATAAAGACCCTAGGGTCAGCACATCTTGAGTGACAACTCTTCGGGGTCCTATTATTCCAATGGCAACATCAAAGAAATATTAAAAAAAAAAAAAATCATAACAAAAGAACACTACAAGTGAAAGAGATCAAATTGATCACATAAAAAATACTTAGTTACATCTACTAGAATGTGTGCAGTGTACATAGGTGTGAATGTATTTATTTGTGCGACTGTTTAGACTGAAATAAATCAAATTATTAAGAGTAAATTTCTTACTTACATTGTACATATATAAAACATAGTAAAAATATTGAAAAAATTTTAATAGATCAATTGTTATGTATTATTGAAAAAATTCATAAAACTGTTTCTTTTTAACATCCCCCTGGTATTCTTTGTTTGAAGGATTTTCTAAAATAGCCAGACCCTAGATTGATAAAACACTCGAAGAAACTTTAAATTACAACGAAGTACAATACGTGAAAATTTTGATGAAACAAAGAAAAAGTTTGAAAAATAAAAAAGGGCAAGTGGCTCCATTTTGTTTTATAGAATGCTCCAAAAAAAAAATCTTTCCCCCTCTTTGATTTACCAAAGTAACCTACTGAGGAATTTGTATTACCAAGAAATGCGAATGATCAAGTTTCAAATTAACAAAAGTCGACTAATTGGTTTTAGGCTAGATTATATTTTGCCTGCGTTGTGGGCTGAAATGGCCTAGCTGTTGAAGACCCGCTTTGGTTGGGAAGTTACTATCTCTTGACCACCTGGCTTAATACTTTTATTAAGGCCGTCGTCCTCGAAAGAAGGCGAAAAAACATTCATTGAAAATGTTCAGTCTTTTTTGTGTGTAAATTAAACATTACAGCATGTCATAGCCTTCTGCCGGAAGTTCAGGTCTACTTTGAACAAGAAATCAAATTAAAACATAAAAAATAAAGAAAGAACAAGGAAAAATTTATAATCAAATGTTTAATCTCAGGAGAGTCTTTACAAATAAGTGTTAAACTTGTTAAGGGCGACACGGCCACATAACAGGAAAAGAAATCATATTAAAAAAATCATCATAATAAAAAAACACTACAAATAAAAATATCAAATCCACATTTCTAATGAAACATTTATATAAAATTAAAAAAAAAATGAAATTTCTCTCCTAAGGACTTTCGGATTTGCTTTCACTTTTTACCTGTACAAATATACATGCAATATTTATATTTACACGCTCCGACGACATGTTTTGTATTAGATAAAATTCACCTTCAATACGTGCAAATAGTTCAACAACTTTCTTTTCAAAAGATCTGTCACAAATTTAGTTTTATGTCTCAGAAATGATTATATAATAGATTGGGTAAATGTCATTTCAACTTTTCCTTCAATATCAGTGTCCCCTATATCACCTGTAGGGGACGGGTTTTAAACGTTAATTTTTATTATCGGGTAAGGAGTCCAGTAACAGACAGATCTAAGGAAATTTTCCTTTTCACTACCGGTAAAAATAAAATAAGAAAAGTCTGTGTGATTTTTGATTTGTTATTGTTTTAATCTCTTGGTAATAAAACAACAGCAAATTATACTAGGTTTAAAAATTCATTTTACAAAGTTCTATTTTTGGATCACTTGTAGACATTCCAAAATTATCGATAATAAACACATCTTGAGACGAGTAACAGCCAAGGCAAACATAGTTGAAGTATTTTATTGTACAAACATATCAGCTCAACAGAACAATAATATTGGCAAAATTGACACATCTTTGCTCAAATGTATTTTTTGTTTACTCCGCTTCATGCGATTTATGTAATATGAATAGATAATTTTAAACGCTTGAGTAAAAATAAGGCTAAAAATTACTTGCCATAGTGAATGAATTAAGATTTAAATGTAAAAAACACAATCAGCTTATTTATTTTTAATTGTCAACACGTATGTTTGTATACGTTTATTTTTATTTTTATTTTTTTTAAATTACTTTAAACACATCTTGAACAAGACCCTACAATAACGGACAAATGCCCTTTGACTCTGGCCTTTTCTTTTTCCTACTACTCATCCATTTTCTTCTTTTTTAACTCTTCTTTCTTCAGGTGGATTTTCTTAAAGTTCGAGATAACTAATAATAAAATATGTCATTCTTAGGGAGCTATTACCCTAAACCTTTTGCAAAAATAGTGAGTGTACTGAGTTTAAACTGTCAACTGTCTCCCACTAATCCACCATCTGTTACTCTACCCCCTACAATGAATTCTCTCTGGTCCCATGGCACATGTGTGCTATTTTTATCAGTTTTTTTTTTCCAATAATTCAAACAACTGTAATTCTGGATTGTGAGATTTTCTCAGCTAGACAACTCTGATTAATTTTACTAAAAACTAAAATACATTAATTTATTTGTTTTTATTACATTTATCTAAATGGTACGAATTATACAATGCACGAGTTGCATCTTCATAAATGAAGCAAGCAACCCCCAGAGTTGTTCTATTTGGGTGCGTAGTTGAATAAAAGTCATTTCTACTTTCTAAAATAATTTTTCCTTTACTTTATCATAAAAAGTGGGCAAAAACACAAACAAAAGCAAATTACATGGATTTCACAGAAAAAATAAAAATTAAAAAGGCTAGCAACACTTCTGCTCTTCCTTTAGGGGGTGTAATGTTGAGTTTGAACCACGCAAAAAAATCACTCACAAAACGCCATCAGTTTGCAAGAAACAAGCAAGCTGTTAATAATTACACCAACTGCTCCATTAGCGTCAGCTCTATCACGGCGATACTTTCTTCTTTGTCTCATTCTGCTGAATTCCTAACATACGTTCTCTCTCTTGTTCTTGTTACGAAGAGTTTTAGCTTAGCATTCCCAAAAATTGGTAGTTGTGATACATTCAAATAAGTTTAATGCAGTCCTCCTGGTTCATTCAAATTGTCGAGACAAGTACATTTACACAGTGGGAAAAAAAACAATGTGAAACATCCCGGAAAATACTGACAGCACATTATTAGTGCCCAACCCCAAAACATCCCCAATCTAAAAGTTTCCCAGTCCCAGCTAGGTATCCGCAATGCAAGTCTAGTTTGAGTAATTTTCGTGCAATGGAATTTCAGCTTCATACTTGTACTCGCCACACATGCATATATTTTCTCACTTTTTAAATATATATATTTTAATTATTTTTTGTTTAAGTGTTACAATTGTTTTGTACATTGTGGAATAACTTTGTAAAATGTTTGAATTCGTTAGGGTTCATAGTTGTTCTGTCTGATCTGTTCATATTTTCTTTTAATAACTGAATATTCTTTATAATCTGTTTTATCTGCCCTTTATTTTATATTTTATTTATAAACTGATAAACAAAAGACAAAAATTAATTTCACAACTCAATTCGCACAAAAACCACCACGAATCCTCGATTAACACAGACAAGCTTGAAATTATGCATAATTATGCAAGGACCTGAAAATATACAAGCACAAAACAGCAAACTTCATGAACACACATACAACAAAAATAACAAATTATTTTTAAAAATCCTTCGAATATTCTGACAAAATAAGACATTAGAATTAAGAGAAGAAAAAAAAACACTTTCAACGCCAGGTCAGAATTTGACTAGTTCAATCTTTGCTCTACAAATTTATTTTCTGTCTCACAATCTTATTTTACTGTTTTGCCTGTTAGACTTAGCTAACTCACAATAAGAAAGGAATAAATTTTATGAATTTATGTTTTATTTTTACACGAGCGTTTACACTTTTTTTTTTTTTTTCAGGGAATGTCAACATCAATGAATTATTGCTTAAAGAAGGACTTGCAGATTGCAAATCAGAAACAGGCGAAAAAGCCAAGCTGGTCGAAGAAGCGAAGAAGGCTGGAAAGGGAAAATGGGGAGATCTTAGTAAAGTAAGACGATCAAAAATTTTACAATCCCAATACCGTTGTGTAATTGTGCGATTCACATTCATTTATTTCCAAAACTTATTGACCATTATCATTTTTTTTCTTTAATCAAGTAAAAGCTATATCTGATGCAAAATTGTCAACTTTAACATTGATGATTGTTTATTTATTTAAAGATTATTTTCTATCCAAGTTGGTTTATTATATGAAAATGTTTAAATAATTGTTTTCTTATATTTGAAGTGTAAAATTATTTTTAGAACAATGGCAAAAGGTCTGTCAGATTCCTTGAAACGTCTGAATTGCTTGAGTTTGTAAACCAGTGCGAGAAAAAGCCTATAAAAGCCATAATCGAAAGGGTGATCGACGGTTCGACTGTGGAAGCATGTCTTCTACTCCCTGAGCATACTTACGTGACTCTCATGATTTCTGGAATTAGAGTATGTTTCAGATACGTTTTGAATTATTTCGTGTATAAACAATTATAATTCTTTCGCTTCACAGTGTCCACAAATCAAACGGACCGAAGGCGAAGAGGGCCCCGTAAGGGGTTCCGGTCTCGCCGAAGAGGCCAGGAAGTTCACTGAAATGCGACTTTTGCAACAAGAAGTGGAGATTGTACTCGAATCTACTAATTCTTACATGGTTGTTGGATCTGTGATTCATCCAGTGCGTGTTCAAACGTTTTGTTTTTATAAACCAAATTAATTTTTTTTTTACTAATAAAATTTTTCTACCTTTCAGTTGGGCAACATCGCAGAAAGATTGGTTGAAGAAGGCTATGCTCATTGTGTTGACTGGTCGCTCGAAACCATGAACAAAGCCGATGCTGACAAACTCGTCAATGCTGAAAAGGTCGCCAAGGAGAAGAAGCTGAACATTTGGAAAGATCATTCTCCGCCAAAAGTCGATGACAAACATTTTACAGGAACTGTCGTCGAAATTGTCAACGGTGATGCTTTAATGGTCAAAATGCCTAACGGTGTTGTTAGGAAAATTTTCTTGGCTGGTATCAGGCCGCCTAAAGAGTAAGTTTTTTTTTTAATATTTATAAACTCTTTTTTTCAAATATTTTATCTTTATAGGCAGCCTGGTGTTAACAAAGAAGCTCCTCCTAAAACTGACGGCCAAAGGCAAAGGCCTAAAAGACCACTTTATGACGTCCCGTGGATGTTCGACGCTAGGGAATTTCTCAGGAAGAAACTCATCGGGAAAAAAGTCAACGTGACTCACAACTACACTCAACCTGCACGTGACAACTTCCCTGAAAAACATTGTTGCAACGTCACAATCAACAATGTGTATGTATAATGCGTTTAAAAATGAAATTAACTGGAAATAATTGTTTGCGTTGTTTTAGTAATGTCGCTGAAGCTCTAGTGAGTAAAGGACTGGCTCATGTTTTCAACTACAGGGCTGAAAACGACAACAGGCCTTCTGCTATAAACAGCCTGAAAGCTGCGGAAGAGAAGGCAAAGAAAGGAAACAAAGGCGTCCACTCGAAAAAAGAATTCCCTGTTCATAGAGTGAACGACATTTGCAGTGTGCGTGTTTTATTTTTAGCTTCCCCTCCTCAAAGTTTCCATTTACCTAATCTCTTTTAAAAATTCCTACAGGACCCTGTTAAATCTAAAAATCTTCTTCCTCATTTTTCAAGACATCAGAGGATTGAAGCTGTCGTTGAATTTGTAGCAAGTGGATCAAGGCTGCGCCTATATCTCCCAAAGGACACTCATTTAATCACATTTTTGTTATCTGGTAAATCTTGAAATTTCCACGAACTGTTTGAAAGTGATTTTAGAGATTAAATATTATCTATTGACCCAGAATTTTTCTGCCATTTTGTTAAATAATTTTGAAACGACAAATTTTTAGGGATTGAGGTCAGATATTCGAACGGCGACGCTGTCAACAACGAAGAAGCTGCTACTGCGTTTACTCGAGAAAAGTGCATGCAAAGGGATGTAAGTACAAATTGTATTAAAACTTTTTTTTTTATACTAAAATAAATTTTTTTTTAACAGGTTGAAATCCAAATTGAAAGCACTGACAGAAATGGCAATTTCATTGGGTGGTTGTGGGTTGACAATGTCAATTTGTCAGTTGCTCTCGTTGAAGCCGGTCTGGCCAAAATTCACTTTTCAGGAGAAAACTCAAAATACTCTAAAGAACTACAAAATGCGAAAAGCTATGCAATGAGTAAAGGTTTATGGGTAATTATTAATCAAATTTGTTAGTATTCAATTTGGCAAGTTTTAAAAAAAACCTATATGTATATTTTTAAAAGAAATACGCTGAGAAAGAAGACTCCCATGTGGTTGTAGAAGAAGATAAGACTGCCGAAAGAGTTGTTGATTATAAAGACGTCGTTGTCGTCGAGGTGTCTGATCTGTCCTTTTATTGTCAGTATTGCTCTCAGGAATCGAAACTTACAATGCTCCAGACCAAGTTGCAGCAAGAGATGGCTGCCAATCCGCCTCTTCCCGGGGCGTACACGCCAAGAAAAGGTAATCCGCCTGGCACGAAATCTTTTTTTAAAAAAAATTGAACTAATGTAATTTGTTTCAGGCGATTTGTGCGCTGCGAAGTATCCAGTGGATGACGGTTGGTACAGAGCCAAAGTTGAGAAAGTCTCTGGGAACAAGGTGACGGTTTTGTATATCGACTACGGTAACAAGGCTGAAATCCAGAGCGTCCAATGTGCTTCGATACCGACGTCGTTTGCTGAAAAACCTTTCGCACATCTCTTCACGTTGGCTTTTGTGAGCATGCCAAAAGATGTAAGCAACTCTTTACTTTTTTAAATGGGATTGTTTGTTAAAAGGGGTTGTAAAAAAATTTTTTTTTGGCAATTGTCATTTTGATATAGATAAATATTAAGGGTTTTGAACTGAAAATGGCTGATATTTAATTTTTCCTTATAAGTCAGCTCTGAAGTTTTTTGTTTTGTTTTTTTGTCAATATTAGCCAGAGCTCGGATTATAAAATAGAAAATCAAATAAAAATTAATACACTGTAAAAATGGTGCAAAGAAAATTCGTTAGAAGTTAACTGCCAAAAACTGACTAACAACAGCAAAATGAAAAAGTTCCTTACTTCTCTGACTTGAATTTTTCAATTCAAACAGGATTGAAGAAACGTCGAATCTGAATGAAAAAAGACCCCCCCCCTCCTTTATTTAATTTTAAATTTTTGTATTTATTTGATAGATTGAGGATCAGAAGATTGCAACAAGGCGCTTCTTTGAAGATGTATGTGACAGAAAATTGCAGTTGAATGTTGAATACAACGAAAAGAACGTTTCTTACGCGACTTTATACGATGCCGAGAGGGAAGAGGACATCGGCAAAGCTCTTGTTGAAGAAGGCTTTATTTTGGTGTCTAAACGTCGGGAGAGAAGGCTAGAAAAGATTGTAAGTTTCAGTTTAATTTTGCCGGTTCTTTTAAATAAAATTTCTTTATTTCTGTATAGATGAAAGAGTATCAAGAGGCCGAGAGTCGAGCTAAAAAGGAAAGATTAAATTTGTGGGTCTACGGTGATGTTACTGAAGATGATGACAAAGAATTTGGTATGGGGCGCTGAATGTAACATCATTATTAACACCACGTTCCTGAAGGCAACCCAACTAGCTCCTCACCAACCTCTACCGGCTGTTGCACTATTTTGACTCATCATCGAACAATTAATAATGATATATATACCGATATTCAAAGAGAACAAATAATAATAAACTATGTGGAAAAAAAAAATTACGCAGGACGTTCTGTAGTATTTCTGGAAAATACTAAGGAATATAAACAGGGATACGAGTATACTTGAAACTTGCAACCTTTGGAGATTAAAACAGATACTTTTGGTGAACCGAAAGTGTTCAGACACTGTAAAAAAAACAAAAAGAAACTGCCTTTTATAAAATTACATCAAAACGGGGAATAAGAACACACCAACGGTTACAGAAAATTTAATATTAAAAAAAAATATTAATATGTACTAGAGAAATACTTAACTGTATTATGTAAGAGATGGGATTGACAAACTTCCATGTTATTCTTTTAATTAATAGTTTAAAATGAAATGATGAGTAAAATATTCACTGAGACTGAAATATTATAGTTACAATTTGTTGTTTTTTGTTTAATTTTTTTTTTTTTTTTAATACAGAATTTGTGCTGATGATAAAAAGAGTGTTCCATGTAGTGCTTTTAAAACTCACTACTTTGACATAATTTTCTTTTTTGTTGGATATCTGGAGTGTGGTTGTACTGAAAGAATAAAAGTTGTTAAAAATATTAGACTTATTAAAAAAAAAATTTGTGTTCATTTCTTCCTTAATTTTCCGACTGTTTTTAAACCAAAATATTATTACAATTATTATTGTGAAAGCTGACACTGATGGGCTCTGTGTCAGTAACCAATGAGAGAATAAATTCACTAATTTTGTGGTCCGCTTGACCAACTAATTAAGGCTTTTAGTCGAGATGAAAAAGTTAAGGGGACGAGTGGGATTCGAACCCACAATCCTCGGCTAGATACACCTGCTCTACGACTTGAGCTATTGCGACTTCAATCCGCTCGGACACCAACTTCCCATCTCAACCCCACCTTTTTGAGTTTTCCCTCTTTTGTCATTGGAATGAAGTATGCTTTTTAGTAAAGCTCTCTGTGGCGATTTCATTTGTCGCCGAGAATCCAATCCGATTACACATTTGAAAAATGGGAAAAAGGAGGGAAAACAAAAGGTAGGGTTGAGATAGGACGTTGTTCCCCGAGTGGATCGAGGTGATGATAGTTCAAGTGGTAGAGCAGCCGAAGATCATGGGTTCGAATCCCACTCGTGCCATCGACTTCATCTCAACTAAAAACCTTAATTATTTGTAAAAAAAAAAATATTTGCACAACCTCTCTGCTATTTTTCTCTCAATTTTCCTTCTTAACTGGCTTTGCATAAAAATTGAAAATAATAACTAATAAACAGACAACTAATTAAAAAATTACTATTTTTTTGCATGGAAGGTTCAAAAATACAGTAAGCCAGAAAGATTGTAAAAATTTGTTATCCGTCCCGAATTTTGCAATAATGAAACTAAAAGTTGTAACAGTAAAGGAAATTAAGCCATGATTGGGATGAGCTTATTTTATAAGAGGACTTACCCTAAACCAGCTTCATCTTACTGCAGCTTATTAAATCTACGAGTTGACTTGCCACAATGGCTAGGTCTTTCCTGGCCGAGTCCATGGGACGGTGTATCTTGGCTGCTTTTCAAATCATCCCACTTTAATACAGATTTACCGACCAGGGAGGAAAAGCCAAAAATGGTCCAAATGTCAAACTTCTTTCTTGCAAGGGTTGGTCATGATCTGAGCGTAACCCCCCCTCCCTGACCTTTCCACACTGATAACTCCTCGACTTACCAGGTTTTTTAAGGGAAAACATCTCTTCGCTCCTTGGGGTGGCCGACCCGTCAACTTTTTATATATATCCAACTTTTTTTATTGAATATTTAATATACCGATTTTTATTTTTATGATGACTACTGATCCAAAGATTGAAATCCCGCCTGTATCACCAATTTTCCATTTTGAAAAATCGTGTATAATTAGTTGGATATTAGTGATATTTTACTTTTTGTTGTGATGCGCTGCAGGTGGGGATTCAAGGGCAATTCCGTGGAAGTTTTCAACATGTATAAAGGACTGCATAGTGCTATATTATACATTTGCCAAACGATTATGTCCATCTTGAATTATCGGGCGTCCAATTCTCATTTTTGCCACATTGTTTTTGATCCGAATCCTGGGGAAAAAATTAATCTAAAGACCGTTCTTCATGAAACTCTATAGATTTGACTTACAGCTCTCCTCTCCTGTGTGACAGGGATTTCTTTAATAGATTTTTCTTTACAAAAGGTAGATTGGGGATGAGGCCAGGAAGACAGAAACATTTATTTTTTTGACAAGCTTTCGGCAGAATATATTGCCTTCATCAGGACTTTGAAAAAAAAAAAAAAAAACGTTATACTATATGAATCGGTGCATGTGTGGATAAGGGATAGCTGGTAGAACTACCTACTCATATAGTATAACAATTTTTTACAAAGTCCTGATGAAGGCAATATATTCTGCCGAAAGCTCGACAAGAAAATAAATGTTTCTGTCTTCCTGGCCTCATCCTCAATCTTCCTTTCAGAAAAGAAAAATATATTAAAAATTTAAAACTGAGAAGGCTGATCAATCACCAAAGAAAATATTAATCAACAGCTGGATTTCTTTACGGTTTTTTTTTTCTTCTTCCGTTCTTACTTTGTATCCAGTCATGTGTGACTTTACTGGTGGCATTGAAGTTTTGTAGTAATTTTCTTAGTTTTCTTTTCCCTAAATTTTACTTTTCATTCTATCGGGTTATCTAGAAAATAATGCGGTTGTAAAATAAAAGCAATACAATAAATAAATGGTTTTATAATTTTTGAAAATATTAAGATACATCTCTCTTGACGTGAACTTTTCTATATTCTATGAACAGAATTTTGTTTCATTTTAACGAATTATGTAAACACATTTTCTAACGACTTTTGAGCAATTTTAACCAGGTCTGAAAAAAAAAAAAAAAAAAAATGGTTGTTGGTATGTGAGAGGTCTGGAGAATGGGGAGGGTGAGGCAGTACATCATAATCCAGTTGTCACATGTGATAGGGCCAAGTGTTGTCGTGTAACAGAATCGGACTTTTTCAATTGAACAAATATGTCAAGAAAATGCAGTAAATCAGCACAAATGAAGCTCGCCAGAGTCATCATCGCCTTTTTTCGATGAGTTGGGGGCTTTGGAAAATGTGGTGCCTTCTCATTGCCGAGCCACTGTCCAGTCGTATTTCATCACGAGTAACAATTTTATCCAGAAAAGGTTTGTTTCTGTTTCAGCGAAGGAGTGTTATGTAAACTTCATGATTTTTTTTTTTTTTTTAATGTTGTTTAATGCAAGAGGAACCCAATTTTTGAGCTTTTTCACCTTTCCAATTGCCTTAAGATGGTAAGAGACAGTCAATTTCCTAACTGAAAGATTCTCTGCAAGTGCTCAAACATTTATTCTGGGATTTTTTTTTTTTTTCAACCAAAGCTCGCAGGACATCATCATCTTAAAAAAATCCTTTCACGATCCTTGTATTCAAGGCTAAAGTCTCCATATTGTAATTTTTTCAAATCATTAAACCATGAATTTAGGGATTAAAAATAAACTACCATTGAAATATGTATAGAATAAATACACAAATGTAAAATTACAACGAAAATCTTTTCAAATAAAAATTTTAAAAAACAAAAAAATCTTATGTACAAATTGTAAATATACAATGCTCGTGAATCCACCTAAATATCGATTATTTTTTATAGAACATATTTACAATTCGTTCTTAAAAATGTTCTTAGCTAAAAGTTCTTATAAAAAAAAAAAATTCAAAAAAGCACTTTTGGTTTACAATAATTCAGCTTTCGCTCGTAATGGAATGTGAATATACATTCTTATCAAAACCGCACGAGTACAACTTTCCTGATATTGGATGCCAGGCGAGACCTCGTACTAGCCCGGTATGGAGATCGTTTTGATACCTGTAAACGACACTGTTAAATTAACAAGTTCAAAATACGCGTAATTTAAAACAAACCTAATTTCGTTAGAATTACTGTCCCAAACGGTAACTACGTTAGAATCACAGCAAGTCGCCAATAACCTGGAATAATATTAAATATATAACAAGGATAAATTATAGCAAATCATTATTATATTTACCCGTCATTGTTAAAAACAATTTTATGGACGGGTTTCCTCTGTATTTGAGCTTCATATAGGCAATTTAACGTTCTTATATCTACTAAGAAAATTTTTCCTCCTTGCGAGCCAACAGCGATTTCATTTTTATTTTTCCATGACAGCGACGTCAAACCGACTTCATCGCTCTCATATAAACCTGAAAAAATGCGTACTGTAATAATTTAATATAATGGGCCAATTATCTTTTCTTTTTTTTTTCATTATATTTGGTTGTAATGTTTATATTGGTGTAACAATTCTGCCAATCCTAGTTTTATCAACATTTCGCTATCTTCAGTAGTGGATTTGTAATATTTTTCCTTGGCTAGCCATCTTGAAAAATTAAATTTAGGGTTTTTTTTTATCATGAATTCTGTTTTTTTCTTTTCTTTTAAGATTGCTCTTGAAATTGTGCCTGCGGATTTCTAGGTTTTTCAAGTGTACACGATAATTTTTTTAAATTCGACCTGTTATATATATGCCAAGTCCTTTGATATTGTAAAAAAAAAAAAAAACTTGCTTTAAAATCTAAATTGTCTTTTTCCCTTTTTTTATGTTTAATAAAGCATTATTACTATTACAAAGTGAATCTACATACTCTTCGCCATTTGTAGAAAAGTTCTGTCGTCATTATAGACATGCCTTGACGTCATTTGTAATTTCGAAAAAGGACCTACCGAAAATTTTTGTCGTTGCAAATTGGAATAGTTTCAGAAGTTTCATAGCACTTGTTTCTAATGGACCAAGGCAAAAAAATCGGGGCTGACCAGTCAAAAATTCTTCACAATTACGATTTTATTTATATTTTAAAAATAGGCGTCTTTTTAATTGTGAAAAAGGAACATGAGTTTTTTGACATGATAGTTGGAAAGGATTAATATACGATTGTTTTGCTTAGAAATTACAATAAATTGATGGGGGCCATAACTTAAAAAAATCAAGAGCCATTAAAAATTCTTTAAAAAATATCTTGATTTATTTTTGTCTGGTTATTCCCAAGTTTTAGTTTAAAAACAATCAATATAATGCACTATTATTAGTCTTTTATTTTTTTGTTATATGTAGAAAGGAATAGTTAACGTTCTTTTTTGTAAATGATATTAACTGGTTATTATAATCCACAAAATGCTTTGACTAGCGCATTAATGTTCTTTACACAGGGAACAAAAATGAATTCAACGTTCTCGCCCTTCTTCATTTGTTCAAAACTCTTTGGATTTTGAAAACAAATTCTTTTTGAGTTTTTGACGTGTCTGATGGAGAAGGGACTTTTCAATAACGCTTGTTTCGTTTGGTAATGAAAATAAATTGATGACGATAAATAAAAAAATTTTAAAAAATCAAAAGCCACCGAAAGTCCTTTAAAAAAAAATATATACATATATATCTTGTTGATTCATATTTGTGTGATTACTCCCATGTTTTAGTTTGAAAATATTCAGTATTATTATTATTATTCATTTCACTTTATTATTATTATGCTTGTGTTAGTTTCCCTAACCACTTGGCCACCATGGTTCCACCTAAGCCATAATGAAAAAAGTAAAGTAAATAATTCAAAACAAATGAAACCACTTTTTTCATGTTGTTCTCAATAAAAAAGCCATGGGCTATGTCAGGATTCAACCCCAGAACCTCTGGTGTTAAAAATGTGTCAGACACTCAGCCATCGTGGTTCCCTTGGGTCTTGATGTAAAAAAAAATCCAGAAGAGAATCTGATTTTAGATCCAATCAAATACCATGGGTGTAAAAAAAAAACCATTGATCAGCCTCTGGGTGAAATATAATCCATTTAAACTATGAAATAATTATTCAAATAAATTTTGTGTGAAAAATTGACATTAAAGTTGCAGGAGGGCTTTTAAATAAAATAGATGTTTGATGAAGACAGCGGTAAGTTAAATTTTACAAAGATTGTGTTTAACTTATTTACTTTTATTTACCTAAAGCTGGTTTGCTTTGTCTGTAATCCCAAAGTAGAGCCGATCTGTCTAAAGAGCAGGATGCAAAAACGTCTTCGTCTATACTGAACTGAACACCAGTGATCAGTTTCGAATGAGCGACCGGATACATAATTTCAGAAACCATCGTCCCATTATCAAGCAGGTTAAGCCTAAAATTTACATCCTCGTTAAAATCAACTCGTATAAATATTTTCGTAATTATATTAAAATCATTACAGCAAATCACTTCCTCCAGTGACCGTTTTCGCTTTAGAAGGTGTAACGCTTAAACTACTAATCCAGCCTTCATGTTGCGAACAGGACATTTGTAGCATAAAATGGACGGAGTTATTTTCAAACGTAGTCACAGAGTATAGAGACAGGACACCATAGTCTTCACCAACAATCACCTGAAAAGTTTACAAATTACGTTTTAAAAGATATTTTGACTTAAAAAAAAAAAAAAAATTATACCTTTTCTCTGTTGTCCAAAAACTGTCCACAAGGGACAGCAGACGATACTCCATGCCCGCTTAATGCTTTCGTGTTATCCGGGGCCAAATCTGCATCGTTAAAATACCAAACGCTTCCATCCCACGTCTGGACTACAAGATTTGACGCACCAAGTAGGAGGTAGCCGTCTAAAATTTAATTAAAAATTTAAGTAATGAAAGTAAAAATTTGTACAAATCTATTATCCCATTGTATTCAGCCAGAGGACAAGGCTTAATTAATTTTATATTTTGTTAGAAAAAGTCTATTAATCCAACTTCTTACGTCTTTCAATAAATAGGAGGCTGTAGTAGCCGAATGATCAGTGTGATAGACTCTCGGCTCATAGACCCCTGTGGTCATGGGTTCAATTCCCATTTCTCATGTTCTTTTTTCATGCAACTCCCTCCCCCCAAAAAAAAATTACATTCCTGGCAGGTATGAGACACGTGAAGAGATTCATAGAAGGGTCATCAGTAAAACTTACAAAGGAATTGCTGGAAGGCAACAACTGAACCAGAATTATGTTTTTTTTTTTTTTTTTTTTTTTGCTTTATCAGGGATATTCAGCCAGATTCAGATACCAGTGACAAACAATCAAAGTGACTATCTATGTAATGGAATGACTAGATGAATAAATGAATAAATAAATAGGAATAAATATATAAATGATAGCACAACCGACTTAAACATTAATATCACAATTCTTGAGGTATTTCAACAAGGCGTCATAGACCTCCGTGTCACCTTCTGCCAGAGCGAGCTTAAGTTCAGTGGCCTTTTCACTTGCCCCAGCGCGTCCAATTCTTTCAAAAGTTCTTCTCGCTGTGCCTCATATTCGGTGCATTGTAGTAGTATATGGTCAAGACCCTCTGCTACATCACAGGTTGCACAGTTTGGCGTTGTTCTACAGCTAATCCTGTGTAAGTATGAGCCGCAGATGCCATGGCCAGTTCGGAGTCTTGTAAGTGTTGAGAAGAAACCTTTTCCTCTCTCTATTTCTTGAAACCACGGCTTCTTTTGTAATGTTGGGAATAATGAGCGGTAGAATTTCCCTGCTGTGCCCCTCTCATACCAAATTTGCCACTTTGTGCGCACGTCTCTTTTGGTATAGTTTTACACTGTTAGACTTTACGGTCGTGGGAGCACCTTTAATAGTTGCCTCCTTGGCTAACTGGTCGACTCTCTTATTATGTTCTATACCTGCATGCCCTTTTATCCAGCATATTACAATATTTTTGCCTTGATTTCTTAATTTGAAGGTTAACCTGACAATCTCGATTAATGTCTATTCATACTTATTAAGAAAGTTGAAAGTGCGTAGCTGGCAAATAGTGCTGAGACTGTCCGTCATAATCCCAATTTTTTTATTTGGTATCTTCCCGGCGTATTTCAGCGCTTTCAGTATGGGTAGTATGGGATTTTTATAAACAGAATATATTATTGGGACTAGGGAGAGGAACGATTTGACTATAAGCGGAGCTTTTTTCTTTTGCCAATATCTATCTGTCAAGACTTTTTGAGCTAAATGGCTTACTTTTGTTAATAGCGGACTGTCTTTAGCGTACATTTTAATTATGGTTAGACTCCTGATAAATCACTGCCGCCTAAGAAGGCACCCTGGAAAGGAGTACTGACAGAAGAAACACTATAGATACTGCAAGGAAGAAGAGGAGTCTACAGGGCATATTTTATGTTTTTTGAAGGTCTTTGTACGTGCAGATTCTTGCAACTAGGAGAGGAAAAGCTGCAAGTATGATTCTAAAATAAGGAACCACTAACAAGGCTATGAAGGTTGATCAACCTGAAGCTGGCAGTGAGTTATAAAAACAAAGGAACACAGATCTACTCAGGTCAAGATGCAGAAGGCATTGTGGCCACCTCATAAGATAAATAAAGTTTTTGAAAATATAAATACAAAATATGATAGTAGGGTGGCAGGCTACTGGGACTAGAATATGTAGAATTAAAATGTGGGAGGTTGTGTCAGGATATTGCATCAAAACATTTACGGGGCATAAAGAAGGGGGCCAGGCAAGTTAGAGTTTCAGACGACGGCATTCTTGCTCTAATGATTACACTATTAAGGTTCGGTTAGTTTCTTCAAACGATTGTAAGGCTGAGCTTTAAGGCCACGAACATGCAGAATGCATCACCTGGGCACCTGAATGTTATTAATGAAGCTGCCAGAGAGGGTAACAAGAAAGGGACTTTTGAAGGCCCACTCTTTGTGTCAGGTTCGAGAGATAAAACGAAGGTCTGGGATGTTAGTCAGGGAATCTGTCTTTTTGCTTTTGGAAGGGCATAACAATCGGATCCGAGGTGTAGTTTTCCAACCGCATGGAAAATACATTGTTTCTTCATCGGATCACAAATCTCTCAAGGGTTTGCGATATTCATAACAAGCGCTGTGCCAAGTAACTAGAAGCTCACCCTCATTTTTGCACTTGCTTAGATTTCCACAAAAAACATCCGTACGTGTCTGGCAGAGTGGATCAAACAATGTGGGAATGCCGTTAAAAGGTATACGATTGGATATCACGATTTCTAAATAATTTGTGGAATATCTCGCATCTTTTTATTTTTACTACCCTTTCTTTTAAAGATTAAAATCCTTTATAACAATTTTTTTCTTTTTTAAAAGAATGTTTTTTCAGCACTCAGTACTTTCACTAGTATTACATAACATAATATAATAAAATCTTGACAATTCATAGTGATTGTCACTTTTCTGATATCCCTTGGCGTTGAAGTTTGTAAATGACAGTGTAATATTATTTTATAAAATTCAGTTGGTAAAATGTACACTTTTAATTTTACTTTGGCAATTTTACAATGTTGTCTTTAGAAGAAAAAAAAAAGTTTCTCAATATTTGACATTTTACTTAGCAATGTATGATGATTAGTAACTGTTAATCGATTATTATTTAGAAATCGCGAGATGCCGTCTGGTGTGATGTAGGTTTTAGAAAAACATTTGCTTTATAGTGCAGACGTTTCTTACTTTAATGGAATCATCTTCAGGGCCTGGGATCTACGAACATTGTTTACATTTAACAAACGCATTTTGGATGTGGAAAAGTGAATTTATAGATAGCAATTTTTTTTTTATTCAAAGTACTTCTACTCACTCAAAATGTGTGATTGGCACAATTACACAGAATACTTTGATTGGATTTTTAAAAAAAATTGCAATGTATAAATTCACTTTTCCACATGAAAAATGTGTTTGTTAAATGGAAACGATGTTCGTAGATCCCAGGTCCTGAAGATGATCTCAATAAAGATCGAAACGCAGCATGATGAAGAGAATGTTTTTTTCTGAAACCTACATCACACCAGACGATTTCTAAATAATTTTATTTAGCTTCTGATTTATCAGCAAAGAACATGCCCATTAAACCTTAAAAGTACCCTTGGCAGTTGTCATAAGTTGTAAGCACCCAGAAACTTGCAGTATGAAGAGATCAGCATAATTCTACCTGCGATGATATTCAAATTGTACACTAAACGAAAACATTTTATGGCTTACAAGAACAGAACAAAACAACGACCTTACCGTCTGAAATTTCAACAAATTCCAAGTGTTGTCCCATTTTATACGGGATGTTTGAGAAATTATAGGGTTTGCAGTCACCGGATCCATTCTCCGCTTCGCCGCTCATCTTCTTCGGGTGGAACAAATGGAAAAACAATCTGCAGAGTTTTCCCTTTTTCCTCCTGGATGTGGTAAACAAACCGGACCGATGCCTCATCCACGAGGTGTAGGAACGGAGAAGGGCTGAGGAGCGAAAATTCATGTACCCAAATCTCGATTCCTTTTTTTATACATTATAATCGATGTTTTGTCTAATAATATTTTCAAAGGTAGTTCACATTTTTACGACAGATAATTAATGTTTATACAGTTATCTTCTAGACAGAAGTATTATGTATTTATCTGTACTCTTTTCAGCAGAAGACTACATAGCACGTAGCAGACTAGCAGCTACCATAAATCGATGTAATGGTATAACATTTCATAAAAAAGCCTCCTTTTTTTCGATTTCAAAATACCCTTAAAGATTATTTTTATGACCCATCAAGATCAACCATCATATGTAAGGGTTAATCAATAACCAATGACCAAGCATGAAGAAAAACCGAATGATATCATTGACAGATCTCATGTGAAGTCTTTTCCTTCAGTTTTCACGTTTTCAAACGAATAAAACGTTTTTATCTAAATAACATTATTGCTTAGAAGAGGTGGTAGTATGAAGGGGCAAGGTCTGGACAAAAGAGTATCCGCTGACTGTTTGGTTTGTTAACTAAAAAAATTATTTTACTTTAGTTTTCACGTTTTCAAATTAGAAAAAAGAATGTTTATAATGTCCTTGCTATTAACAAATTAAAAAAAGGAGATATGACTTCAACCTTGTGATGCTTTTTTTCCAACCAGCTCTTCCTCAAAGCCTGCGGTCCGGGGATTCGCTCATCCTAACCAACTGAACACTGCGCTGGAAAAATAAAAATAAATAGCTAGAAATACATTCCCAGACGAAACATGAAAATGTATGAAGCCCTGGCAGAAGTCAGTGGCATGGGTGGGTCCCTAGGTGTTTGGGACATAAAGGCAATGAGAGAATGGATGTGCTGGCCAAAAGAGAAGCCAAAATAAATCTCTAAGCCCCGAACTCTACTTTATCCTAGCATCTTCATTATAAAAAGGAAACAGCCAAAAATGAAACCTTAACTGGTGCAATACCCTAAATAATGCAAAGAAATTCACAGAAGGGCATCTGTGAGTCTTACAAAACCAAGGAAGACAATCGCAACAGATCCAGGATTCTGGTTGGACTCCTGATTGCTGTCAACGAATTAATAGTACAGACAAGCAAATCTGCAAATACTCCCAGAAAGACTGCTTAACACATTTTATGTTTTTGTGAAGGTTTATCATGCAATCAGCAAACAAGATCTTACACCTATTGACAACCTGAATCTGGCCAGTGAGTTATAAAACCAAAATAGATGTACCCAGATTGAGGGGCAGAAGGACTTGAGGGTGCTTCTTTTATCATTTTTTTTTTGGGGGGGGGGCGCAACCTCCAAGGGTCATGATTGTTCCAATGACTAACTCATTATCTAATAGGTAGAAAGAGGCAATGAACAACTTGTGGCAGGAAAGATGGGACAGAAGCACCAAGGGAAAGGAGGACCGAGCAAAAGCAATGTGATTTCAACTAGATTACTGGATCTTCCAACTAATGACGGAAATTTTAATGCTTACTTGCATCGATTCCGTAGAGCTGACAGTCTATTGTGTCCCGGTAGAGTTGATGACAGTGTCCAACACAGAACTGTTCAACTGCCCCCTCCTTGAGAGAGTGAGGGAACCACTAAAGCTCCTCTTCTACCACATTTGGCCACCGACCCTCAATGAACTGGTCAAAGAAAAAAGGACGTTTGAGGTCCTAAAACCTATTAGCCGAGCTATAGTGGACAAAGTACCTGATTAGTTTTTACCCTATTTTTATTCCTATGATGTTACTAGTTATATCTTAACGTTCCTCTGAACTTTTAATTTCGGGCTGGTTACTCCTTGCACCCATAATTGTCATTTATTTATTAAAATATTTCATTTATTGGAAAGTGTATTCAAAAGGAATAACCAGCAAGGGGTAGACCTATTAGATTAGATAAATTAATAATAAAAAAAAATTCCCTTCTTCCTTGGGTCTTCCCTATCAGGGCAAGGTCAAGAAAGACGTTAAGCACAGTAAGATCCCCTAAATTTGCATCCCACTTAAATTAGTTTAGTGGCCGTGATCTTCCGGTATGGGGTCTCCCTTAGGTATGGTAGGGAGGTGGATGGGAAAAAATAAAAAATAAATAGGTAGAAAGAGGCATACAGATTAAAGCTACCCACTCAGATGGTTGACCTGAGTCATTCTAGTCACCTAGCATTTCTTGGATGCTTGATATAATGAGCATGACATAAAGTATATGTTTGATGTATACAATACAATTTGATTGCACATTCTGCAAATGTGGAGGTGCCTCTCGCCCCATCAAATGATCCTTAGTGGCTCTACAGTTTCCAATCCTCAACCGTGCAAGAACCACTTCTTCCCTTTTACTATTTCCGAATGAAGTAGGCCATGCATCTACAAAGTTCTTTATTTCCTGTAGTTTGTTTTCAGTTATGGTTAGGTTAGGTTAGGTTAGGTAGCAAAGGTACTAGGAGGTGGGGTTTGTGTGCCCCAGGCACTGCAGCCTTCTGGCTTATTGTACCTTCCTAGTTCTTTAGTTTAGTCAATAGACTCGATCCTTTTACTTAGGATTATCAAGTCATTGACTGTCATTGCTTCAATGTGGTTCTCTGAGTCATTTCTGTGCGTCAGATTGAATCTCCATTGAGCCGTTGCTCCGCATTCGAAGATGATATGAGTGGCTGTTTCTTCCTCCTCATTACATAGTCTGCAAATGGGATCCCTATTATATATGCCCATGTTATGTAGATGTTTTCTCAGGTGCCAGTGGCCGGTTAGTAGCCCTACCACTCCTCTGAGATTTGCCCTCTCCAGTTGTAGCAGTGTTTTTGCCAGTTTTGGTGAGGGTTGTTTTATCATGAGTTTGCTGTGTCTAGCACTGCTAGAGTTTATCCATTTTTCTCTTTGTTTTATTTGGATCCATTCTGCGATGGAGGATTCTACGTTTGTTTTGGATATCCCAAGGATAGGCTCGGGGCCTATGTATGGTCTTGCGGATCCTCCTCTGGCCAGTCTGTCTGCTTCTTCATTACCCAAAATTCCCCTGTGCCCTGGCACCCAGGATACCGTTACCTTGTTTTGTTTTCCCAGGTTTTGGAAATTTTGGATGCATTCACTGACTAATTTTGATGTGATTCTTGTACATGTCAGTGCTTTGATAGCTGCTTGGCTGTCTGATCTTATGAGGATTTTTTTGTCAGTGTAACCTCTTTTAAGATTTTCCAGAGCACAAGCATTGATAGCATGTATTTCTGCTTGAAAGACCGAGGTGTACTTCCCTAGTGAGTTTGATTGCTCATATTTTGGGCTTGTACAGAAAATTCCTGATCCGGTTCCTTCAGTTGTTTTGGAGCCATCCGTATACCATGGTAGTCCAGACCTGTTCCCATTGACCCTTAACTTTTGACTTGTAAACTACAGTCATATAACCGTTTGGAAAATTCCTGATTTGAAGGCCTGTAATGGCTGCTTCTTTTGCAGCTTGATTTAACAAATGGTTTCCTTTAATATTTACATGTCTAGGAACCCAGACGAAGTAAACACTCTTTCCCTGGAGTTGGAGGCCCGCCAGTGACTCCAGCACCTCCTGCACAGAGAATCATCTGAAGAGTGGTGTTCCAACTTCCAAGGCAGGTTATCGGAACATATAAAATTTAGAGATTTCTGTATTGCTAGTAGCTCAGCGCTATTGTTGCTTCATAAATGATGTAGAGAGAAAAGAAATTTGTTAAGGCCACATGTAGACGCAGCTCCCAAGCCCCTGGAGCTCCTTGATCCATCTGTAAGGCGGATTTTTGTCTTTTATCCTTACCCATAGCCGATGGTTTTCTGGAGTGGCGGCAAAGCCAAAAAAGAAAGAAAAACTCAATTGGTGAGTTTTGAGGAGCCTGCGTTTCGCATGGCTATTCACTATACAATCCATCCGATAAAATGGATGAGTATTAAATCATTTTTACCATTTTTCGTATGACACTCATGTTACTGCAAGCTATGCTGTAATATTGAATAGATTTTTAGACTTCAAAGTCGTCAAAGGAATGTCAAAGAAAAGTTGAGCGTCAATTGTAGTGAAGTTTTCACATAAATGAAAATCAAAAGAGGGCGGCAGGACGTAGTTCCATGAATCTCTACGTTCCCGTTGACGTTGAAAAGAAAGAAGGTATCTAATCTACGTTTTATCACTGATGAAGGCAGACATGGAATCCTTGTCTCATTAATTTTACCCAGACACTGGACAGTATTTGTATTTTTTATCATTCTGGGGCCATGGTGTGAAAAGATTTTTCCTCCTCGGCCGTCCTAGAAAAGAAAATGTACTTGTTTTATTTCACAACTTTCGTACTGGTGTCTCTCCAATTCGGTTCGTCGGACGTAAGTACAAATTTGGTTTTCCCCTTTGATTTATTTTTTAATAATTTTTCTGTGCGTTTTTTAAAATCAATTTTCTCCAGGCCCAGTACGAAGACGCCCGATGCCTCTGCACCTGTACGATCGTCAACGGCACGCAGAAGTACAAAAAGCTCCAGATTAATAAAAACGTTCCACCTAATAAGTAGGTTAAATTTTTCTCAACAACTGTATACACACATTCAATTTGTACTGCGACTCTTTACGCAACGTCTCTGTTGACTTTTCCAGCGACTGCGATGGTATCGTCATCGATGCGATTGATTTCCACTTCCCTAACAAAAGCCAGGAACTTTGCCCGAGATGTGAATGTAAATACGAAACAAGAAACACTACTATTATTAAAGTACGTATACTAATAAACCTTTTTATTATTCAAAATTTAAGTACTTGGTATTGTAAAATGTGCCCTAGTTTTCAATATGTTCATTTTGATCTGTCTAATCTCATTGCATTACGATCTGCCAGACGCATTTTGACGTCTCGCCGTCTGAAGCGGTAGTCTGTGTATATTTGAAGATTCATTTGACTCTTATTTATTTCAAAACTTGATAATACAAACTCCTCAGCAGGTCACTTTATTAAATCGAAAAAATTCTGTTTATTTTTGATACACTGAATACGAAAGTTTTTTGTATCAGAGGGAGAAAAAGCACGCTAGTAATTGAACTGGAGCCACTTCCCATCTTTATATTTTACAGTTTTTCTTTGTAATACTCCTCTATATTGTTTATTTCCTTACAGCCTAAAGTTTCTTAGAATTTTCTCTAGTTTGTTATGCCCTGCAGTCAGTGTTCTCAGCACTGGTCGGAAAATAATTAAAAAGGACACCGGCCACAAACAAAAAACACTTAACAATTTTTTAAATTCTTTTCAATTAATTAAGGCTTTGGCTGAGATAAAAAAGTCAGTGTCATCAGCAGGATTCGAACCCATGACCTTCTAAATACACCGCTCCTCTACCACTCGAGCTTTCGTGACTCTGATCCATTCGGACACTAACTTCCAATCTCAACCGCACCTTTTGAATTTTACCTCCTTTTTTCCCTTTTTTAATAGCTTAGTTAGCTATACAAAAATTAAAAAAAAAAATTATTTGTAAACATTCAATGTAGTTATTATCGTGTAGAAATGTGTGGTGATTAGTGGCCATTAATCGATAATTAGTTGAAAATCGTGGGATGCGGTCTGATGTGATGTAGGTTTCGGAAAAACATTTTCTTTATCGTGCCAACGTTTCAATCTTTATTGAGATCATCTTCAGGGCCTGGAAATACTTTGTTTGATTTAATATATAAAAAATATATTTTGCATTGTATAAATTCACTTTTCCACATCCAAAATGTATTTGTTAAATGTAAACAATGTTTGTAAATCCCAGGCGCTGAAGATGATCTCAGCAAAGCTCGAAACATTGACACAATAAAGAAAATGTTTTTCTGAAACTTGCATCACACCAGACAGCATCTCACGGTTTGTGAATAATTGTAGTTGTTATCTTTAGAATTATGCATTGGATAGGATAAAACTTTTTTTTTATCTCAACCAAAAAATCTTAATTAATTTAAAATAATTTATTTGTTCAAGCGGACCACGAAACCTAATCCATTTTTTAATAATGTTGTTCTTCATTTTATCTATTGTCGTATTTTTCATTATTTTTACTATGTTTTATGTATATAGAATTTAAGTAATAACTTGGAAAAATGCATACATATACTGCCCTTACATTTTTTTCTTCCCTCTTGATAATTCGGATTATTTTTGTGGTCCCTTGAGTTTCTAATTATTACGTGTTGACAATAATGCTCCTGATATATCAAAACAGCTTAGGCGGTTATACAAAAGTGAGTATTAATTATTTGTAAACATTCAATGTAGTTATTATCTTTGGAATTGTGCGTTGGATCAGATAAAACTTTTTTCTCTTTTTTTTTAATTTTGTTGGATATCTTTTTAATTTCTAATTATCTAAACAGTGAAAATATGTTGCCAGTCGCATATTATCTTATCAGCACACTGGCTTGTTACTAAAGAATTAACTTGTTATTAAAGAATTTTTAACTCAAAAGGCTCGTGCTAATTTGGTTTAGTACATATATTCTCAAAGTAAAAAAAAAAAAAAAATGCATTTACTTTTTTTTTTTTTTTTTTTATATGAGTTGCTTAGTGACCGTTTGCCAATGATAATTTGGAGATCGTTTGACGAGACCACACCTCACGATCTCCAAAAAATTTATTTTTTACAATAACTAGAAGGAGTAGCCATTCATGGATGTTGAGTACCCTGATGCCCCCTAAAAAATATTTAATTGTAAATAGTTCAGTATATATGTGTATATTAGTGTGAAAGATTGATGAATAACTGTATGAAAATGAAAGTTTGGGCGTGTGTGGTGTTTATACATATATTTTTTTTTGAGAATGATGACGGGCTATCATCGGAATATACCGTACCATGGCGGCCTGCCATGTTGTGTTAGTATGATTGTTTTTGTATGGGGCTGATATGTGGATGTGGTAGCATGTAAAGGATGCAAGGAAAATGCCCCAGATCTATGAAGGTAAAAAATGCAGAGGATTAAAAAAAAAAAAAAAAAAATGCAGAGGTTAACAATGCACAAAAGTGAGGAGAAAAAACAATGAGAGCCAACTATGGCCTTTTTATTTGTCGGTTAAAAAAAATAAAAAATAAATAAATAAATAAAAATAAATTGAATTCGCTATTAATAGTTAACTTAAAATGTAAGCAAATACCTCATGATGCCAGATCTGGTATGGTTAGGTTTGGGTCAGGAAGAGTATGGAGGATACAAAAGAGCAGTTGACTATTAGCAAAAGCTTATGTTTAAAAAAAGTTAATAAATTGTTTACTTTTTAAAAATAATGAAAATCAGGACACACCTCTTCTAGAGAAACCCGTATTTTGAAGCGTTGCCGTAGGGTGTTTGTGGTATTTTTGGAATCAAATTGGTGTCAAAGGCCTTCGTCAATATTAATAGCAAAGACTTTTATTTTTATTTTTTCACGATCTTTTCTTGGGCAAAAAATGTAATCATAACTTTTTGCCTTATCATGGGAGAATCCTTGCAAGGGCACAGTATAAGTCACACCATGAACATCACATCTTACGCAGGGTGTGTGACAGAGTATGCCCAAAAATCGTATAGTTCTGTTGACAAGATGGCCTTTTGTTCCAAGAATTTTCTTAAGCATGTGTCGATTATTTTTTTCAAAAGCTTTACTTAATGCACTCAGTAGTTTATTGGCTTGAAGTAGGTGCATATCTACACTTGTGTCATGCATACCATCTATATATACAGAGTGGCCCCAATCGAGTAAAACAGGTTCTATGAACCTGTTTCCACAAACCCTTCTCTTCCGAGTTATACACAAAAAACCATGAAAAACCACATTTTTTGATCTTATTTGTTAAACTGTTAACCTGACTGTAAAACAGCTCGAAACAACATAGAGGATTAATTTCTGTGTCAAATGAAAAGCCAGCCTGATAAGCCAAAAATTTCATTTTTGACGATTTTTCGAAGTTAGGAAATGAAGGGAAGAGGTACACAAAATTAAGCATTTCTGACATTTTTATCGAAAATTCAGAAATTTAACACCCCATCAAAATATTCTCTGCTACAAACCTCATTCATTGGTGATCGAATTCTGTAGGTACCGTCGATCACCAACAAACAAGATTTGTAACGGAGAATTTTTTGATAGGGTGTTCAATTTGTGAATTTTCGATAAAAATGTGTACCCCTTCATCTTCTAACTTTGAAAAATTGTCCTGAGAGAAATTAATCCTGTATAAATGTTGTTTCAAGCTGTTTTACTGTCAGGCTAACGTTTACTAACAATTTCACGAATAAGGTTAAAAAATGTGGTTTTTCATGGTCTTTTGCCTGTAGCTCGGAACTATAGGATTTGCGGGCACAAGTTCATAGAACCTTTTTTACTCAGTGCTCAATTTCCTTTAAATCTGGAAGTATGGCTGAATCGATTGGGGCCACCTTGTATAAAAACAGTTCCTAATCTAACTGAGACAGTGCACAGACCACAAAGTGAAGTATCAAAAGGATTCAAAACTTGCCTATAAGAAAGGATTTTTTTGAAATTCCATTCTTTAGATTATATGGAAAATGTTTTACCAAGCAAACTGAAGGTGAGAGGAATGTGAGAAAAGAGACATATTAGAAATTACTCTGCTTCACAATAGAAAGGTACATTAAAACAGAGTCCTGCGCAGATGAAGTCTTGGGTAAAAGCTAGTATTGCATAAAAGCTTTCAACTGCACGAGCCTCTGTGATTTCTGTGAATCTCTTGTCCCTTAAGGTGTCACTGAAACGATTTCTGGCCAATATTCTTAAGGAAGATAATCGAATATAAAAATAAGTTTTTTACTGTACTAATAATAAATTTATTTTCAGGTTGTAGTTGTAATAGTCATTTGGATAATCTCGCTCCTCGTAATTTATATGTTTTTCCTCCTCTGCCTCGATCCGTTACTCAGTAAAAGAGCAAGCAGTAATTACGTTGAACATACAAATGAAGAGGTATGATTTGATTGATTAAATCTGATTAAAAATACAGAGTTGACATGTTTCTTTTTTTTTTTTTTCAACCAGGACGATGTGAGCGTTGGCCCATCTGGAGGCGCCGTTTCTTCTCACCAGATGGGCGTCAGAGGCAACGTTCTGAACCGAGTGGGTCACCAACAAGATAAATGGAAGAAACAAGTCAGAGAGCAACGCAAAAATATATACGATAATCATACAATGCTGAACTAAAAAAAAAAAAAATTTAAATGTTTTTATAAATAATTATCAGTATTTCTTTTGTTTTTATAGTTGTTATGTATGTACTGTATTATTTCTGTGTAATTTATAGATATTATAAGAAATTATTTTTCCCCGGTTTTCTTATTCTTCTTGTTTTCATCTCAATTGCACAATTTAAATAAGTAAATAAATAATTTTGCAAGGGTATAAGACAATTAATTTTGAAAATCATATACAAATGTAATTTTTCACCGGCAAAACCAAAAACAATAGGCCATTAACCAAATGCTAAAAAAAACAAAATTTACATGAAATTTTGTTTTTTGCTTAAATGCCAGAGCATGGAATTGACAACTGAAAATAATTTGTTGGAAAATTGAGCAAACAAGTTTTTTTTTAGTTTGGTTTCTAATTTCTATCAGAAAAACAAATGCCAACCCTGATCAAATGGTTTTTTTTTTTTTTTTGAAGTTTGCCAAAATTTATGTCATATCGCTAAAAATCCCAGATTTGAGCGCCATAATAAACCACCGACTGAAAGATTGATTTAAATATGAATTAAATTAAATATTAAATTTAATTTAATTTAAATTTTAAATTAAAATTTATTTAATAAATAATAAAAAATAAATAATAAAATTAATTTAATTTTTAATTAAATATTAATAAATTAAATTGAATTAAATATGAATTTTGATATTGAAGGGAACAACTTTGTTATTATTAAACTTTCTACATTTGAACTTAATTTTTTCTGCAAGATTATTAATAAACAATACATGTATCAGTATTTAATTTAATTAGAATTTGAGAGTGATTTACAACAAAATTGTGGAAAAAATCCGATATACACATACATTTTGATAATGTAGTTTCCAAATTACAGAAGAAAATTGAAAAGACAAAGGCCTAACAAAGATTATATATTCAATTTTAAGACTTGAAAATTAAGAAAATCTTTAGAAAAACGAATTGTGAAACCCAGAATTATAAAGCTTTCGCAGCTAAACTTAAAATGTTTTTGACCTTTAGCTGCTGGTCAAATAAGAATTTAATATTTTAAACGTGATCTATTTAAAAAAAAAAAAAAAAAAAAATACTTTGCTCGACATACTGATATTATTAGCAGAATAATCGTAAACATAAACAATTGGAGAACAATGGCAGGTAAACAAAAATGGAGTTACAAAAATTGGTTAGGCAAGAGAAGGAGAGAGGGAGCTGGAGAGTGTTGGAAGAAATTGGACAAATTTACAATAAAATTGTTTCATTCTTTGAATTTTGGCATTATAATATTAGTCTATTATAGTAGTAAGTGTTTGTAGAAATTATGACGGAAAAAAAATCACTAAATGGAATCGTTCATTTTTGTCAATTTTAGAAAAAAAATTTTTAAAAAATTCGCATTGAATTTTGTTTTTGTTTAGATATCAGGGCGTGAAATTCACAACTGAAAATAATTTATTGGAAATTTATTTACTGTTGGTTAAAATTCAAAAAATTATATAACGAAAAAAGTTAATTTTTTTTGAGCTTGGTTTCTATTAGAAAAAAATTGATAAATAAGGTAAAATATAAAATTTTATTTTAGACCGAAATGTGGGCGATAAATTTTTGAAATTCGACCAAAAAAATTTTTTTTTAGAAAAACGGAAAAACAAATGCCAACCCTGGGCGAACAGTGTTTTTCGACGGTTATTTTCCGGTTAAACCTCGTTGTCTCTTTCTTTCCCGCCGGCCTGGGCTCGAGTTGACGCCACGCTTCACAGACAGTTCATCATCACAGATCGGACTTGGACCGAAAGAAAAAAACTTCTTAGAAATAAACCGGAAGACGCGACAATCCTCTAGACAATGTCAAACGGTTCGAAAGGCTCCGAAAGCTCTTTCTGGAAAGATTTCCTCGCCGGGGGCATCTCGGCCGCGATCGCGAAGACCGCGGTCGCACCCATAGAAAGGGTGAAACTCTTGCTTCAAGTCCAACACGTATCGACTCAAATAAGCAAAGAGAAACAATACAAAGGTAAGAAAGTTCAAAGTTTCAACTTTTCACAAAGTTAACCAGTCATCTTTCATCGTAGAGCTTCGCACTTAGGCTAAAACTGATCTTTTCCCGAAACTGATCATTTCCCTTCATTCTCTATTGCCTATTATTCACTATTTAAAAAAAAATATAGCTTTCAAATTGATAGTTTTCAAGTCGAAATTTAAATCTGGTAACTTTTTTGGTTAAGTTCAATCTTAACGACATGGCCGACCTGGCTGCACGTTGAAGAAACACGTGTCGTTCCACTTCCAAGGACTTAGCGAATTCTTAATTACACTTATAATTCATGATTATCAATCTATTTCTGATAAATTAACGAACTACGTGATTTCCTTGCAAAGTATTCAGATTTCAATGTTGGACGTATCGACTACTTTTTCACTCAACACTCTTGGTTCAAGGTATGGTTTTGAAAAAAAAAAGTGTAAACTTCCAAGATTTCAATTTCCTTAAAGACAGACGCAGTCCTAACATTGCCGATCTGTAGACATATTTAGGATGTTTTGCCCCCGATGATGGCCTTAAAATAAATCGAAAGCTTGGCAGTATTCTATTTGAATTTACTTTCTTCTTCAATACCATACTTTGATCCACAGTGTTGAGTGAAAAAGCAGTCAATACTTCTAATACTGGAAATGAAAATTATTTTGTCCAATTTTTCTGCTTTGACTTTTCACTACGTTTATTGCCTCTTTTTATGTGTTGGGTTTCATTTTTCTTTGAGAAGTAATCGCCAGGACAAAAAATTAATGGATTAACCTCAGCCCCCTTTTTCACATCGGTCAGTTTATGAGGAACCCATTTGCTCGGCTGTCTTTCCGAGGCATCGGAATGGCGAGTTCCTGACATGTCTGATTTGAATCGAGTCCGATTGCTTTCCTCGATTCGTCGTCATTAAGGACAAGTCTACCAGACTCCAATCCTTGATTCCCGGAAGCAAACTTTTGAATTTTGCGCAGTGCGCTTACACACTGTTTCAAACCGAACGCAGTACAAATTTTACGAACTGTCTCAGCCGCCCTAATATTGGGAGCAATGGTATTAAGATCTTACGGTAAGTGACAAAGAAAATATTTTAAACTGTTCAAGAAATTTTTTTCTTTTTGAAATAACGCATTATCCTCTTGGTATTGGTAAACAATTAATCATCCTATGTAAATAGAAATGTTGATTTAATGGTATTAAGCAATAACAAATGAAAAACGGACAAATTTATTGATAATAAGGGTTTTTGAATAGTTTAGCAATTTTGAGATGAGACTATCTTCAAAAAAATTTTAAACAATTTATAAAAACTTAATTGTGTCAATTTATAGAAATTTTTAAGGCTATAATAAAATAGGTCAAATGCAAAACATACCAAAATACAGAGTATGCCTATACTGGGGAGTGTCAGGAGGCGAGTGTCAGGCTACTCATGTCACAAACTTTGCCTTTTGATTTCGCACCTCTAGTGCAACAAAAAAGTTCTTATGAACCACGATCCGATTATCAATCCTTCCGAAGATCAACCAACATTTTATGTTTATTCAATTATCTACATTTTTCAACATAAATCGACTCATAGCTACTGATCTATTTATTGGAACAGAATTTTTGTACCAGGCGATCACAAATTTCCTTGACGACCGACTCAGTCTTAACATACCCTGTGATGTCCTGTATGACTATGACTACACAGTCCTTGACAATGTTTGGAGTGAGGCGGTCTTCAGGGAATTTGAGATCGTCTGTAAAAGATTAAATATATCAATCTCTAGACATAATTATGATTTGCCCTGATGATGTCCTTAAACAGATTGAAAGCCCGACAATAAAAAGTTCAATTTCCTTTTTTTTTCCCCTCTTCACTCTTTGACCCACTGTGTCCATGAGTAAAAAAGTGACCTGTACTTTTAATATTAGAAATGTAGATTTTATTTTGTACAATTTTTATGCTTCAGCTGTTTGCTATTTTTATTGTCTTCTTTTTTTATGCGTTTGATTTCATTTTTCTTTTTTTCTGTGTTTTTTTAAAGTAAAATTGAAAAATAATGGCCAAAAAGTTGAATAGCTTAACCCCATTTCATTTTTTCAGACCCTGATGATGTCTCTAAACAGATTGAAAGCTTGACAATAAAAAGTTCAATTTCCTTTTCTTTTTCTTTTTTCTTCATTCTTTGACCCACTGTGTTCGAGAGTAAAAAAGTAGTCTGTACTTTTAATACTGGAAATATAGATTATATTGGCTAATTTTTATGCTTCAGCTGTTTGCTATTTTTTCTTATTATTATTGGATGGATGGATGGATACCAGGGACTGGAGGAGTTCCCTCCTGAGCACTGCAGCTGTTCAGCTTATTGTACTATACCCTGGCTCCATTTTTGGGGGAGGGCTCACAACAGAAATGTGAACTCGAGCTCCCGTTGTACCGGTGTTCTTCCATCGAAGAAACTCATTTTTGAAGGGGGTCGGGACCATGTTCAGGGTCGCTGAGATCCGGTCCCGCCCCTTCCATTGATGTGTACTGTGTCAATTTCTTTTAATTGCGACCACCGGTCCCCTTAAGCATCAGAAAAATTCCAGAGGCGACAGTGGGGATCGAACCCACGACCCCGGGGTCTATTAGCCGAGAGTCTGGTGCCTTAACCACTTGGCTACCGCAGCCCCCCCCCTTCTTCGTATTAATTATAATATTATTATTTACGCTATTATTTCTTTTTTATGTTTCGTGTCTTTCTATTTTTTCTTTTATTTTTTTTAAATTAATTAATTTTTTTAATAAAGTTGGAAAATAATGGCTAAAAAGTTGAATTATAGATTAACCCCATTCCACTTTTTCAGACCGTCACCACTTTTTTCCCCATTTAGCATACAATTTCTGCAATTGGGTACAACACAATTGTAGAAAAACTTATTCGCTTAGAAGCTTATTAAACGAACAAGTTCTTTTGAACTATGCCAAGGTCTACAATGAATTTTTTTTTAATGAGGTTGCAAATTTATTTGTATTTTTATACAAATTTTAAATTAGCAATTTTGGAAAGATTTAGTGTTAAACAGATTCATGACGACAATCGGAGATAGTTGAAAAAACAGAATGTTGAATATGTTTGGAAGAGCTGAGAAATTTTAATTATGGAAAAGCGTTTTAAACAAGTTGTTATGAAATTTGCCAAGCTCTACTGTGAATTCGTTTTAACAAGGGTGCAATTTTTTTGTCAAATTTATTTTTAAAATTTCATTTTACGAGGGTTCTCAACAGCAGAGGTCGTATTAACTCTAGGGGTGTCAGTGTGTTTTTGAAAAAAAGCCCGTTTGTATGTTGGGTTCGAATGCAGGGCCGCTAGATTCGAACCCGGGACCTTTTCCTTACAATGATGAGCGAATTGTCAATGCCTAAACCGTTCTGGCCACCGACGCCCCCATTTTCAAATTATATATTAGCATTTTTGAAAGATTTAGTTTTTCTCCCAAAAATTAAATTGGAGGTTCGAGAAGGTCGTCTTCTTAAAGAAAATTGATCTCTTGTCAATGCCTTTATTGGATTCCTCCAAAAGTGACTAACTCTGGAGCTGTGAGTAGATATATGACGAAAACCATAGATAGTTGAAAGAAAAACAGAATGTTGAATATTTTCGAAAAAGGTCGAGAACTTTTAATTATAGAAAAGCTTATTATCTTAGAAAATTTAAACGAAATTTGCCAAGCTCTACTGGGAATTGTTTTTATGAGGGTGCAAATGTAGTTTAAGTTTTTTTTTACAAATTTTAAATTAGCATTTTTGAAAGATTTAGTTTTTTCTTCCAAAAATTAGATTGAAAGTTCTAGAAGGGTGTCTTCTTAAAGGAAATTGATTTCTTGTCAATGTTTTTGTTGGATTCCCCCCAAAAATGAATAGTTCTGGAACTGTGAGTAGATTGACGAAAACCATAGATAATTGAAAAACCAAAATGTTGAATATCTTCAAAAGGAAAAGGGTTGAGAATCGGACCATGGCTCTATGATTTTTTTTTTTGTCACACTGGAGGTGAAATTGAACCTGAAAAGTTTGTGTCACAAGTTGCCCAACACACCCCGCATAGACCACAGTACATTCCAAAATGATGATTTTTAATATTGAAATACCACCATAGAATACTATTGTGTAAATTAAAAAAAAAAAATCATATGTAAAGAATGATTTTTAGAGGAAGTGAGCTTCCCCTTCTTGCTCTGAATACAATAAATAGATTACTAAACGGCCTGCTAAGATTACATTATATAACTGGACAAAAATGGGACAGGACGGATGAAGCAGAAAATAAATTTTTTTTTTTTTTTTTTTTTTTAATTTATTTATTTATTAGCAGACAGGTATTCACACAAACTGATGAAATGTGATAGATCAACTTAGAACCCAGCCAAAATAAATTATGGGTTGACTGCTTTCCCGTCTTCCCTGTTTTGGTAGAACGTAGATTCAATGCTGTTATGAATCTCATCACAAAAGAAAGAAACCAATTAGAATTTGAACTCCTCATCACGTTCATCCAAGTTGTTAATTTTTTTATATTTTATTTTAAATAAAAGTAATTAATATTATAATTTATAATTGCAAAACTACGTCTTCAACAAAGCTTTTTTTTTTTTTTTAATTTGTAATTTTTGTATTTCGCACGTGGCTTTTTCACTTGGAGGTCCGTGGGCAATTTTTGACCATAAGAAGGTGTCTCTGGGTCAAAAACGTTTGGGAACCACTGATCTACTTTGTTTTTAAACACCAGTGAGGTATTTTACGTGATAAGCTCCACTGAGGGCAACTAAAATGGCCAACCATATGTGTTAAGAGTAATATCAATCTTATGATTTTTCCTTCTTGAAGGTGGGATAATAGGTCATCTCAAAAAAACCACAGTCAGTTTTTTAACCACAATGTTTTGGATTTATTTTAACCCTTCCTCTAGTTCCTAGTCTGAATAAGTACCACACTGGCTCTTTTTTAAAATTTAAATAAACTGTTATAAAATATTAATAACTGGCGACCACTTTTTTAACCATTTCGTTAACTCACTTCTCATAATAACAATTTATGTTTTCCAATTTTTTCCAGGTATTGTAGATGCATTCGTTAGGATCCCGAAAGAGCAGGGTTTCGCCAGCTTTTGGAGAGGAAACCTTGCCAACGTCATCAGATATTTTCCGACGCAAGCGCTTAATTTCGCATTTAAGGACATTTACAAGGAAATTTTCCTTTCCGGAATCGATAAGAAAAAACAAAAAATGAAGTTTTTCCTCGGCAATTTAGCATCGGGCGGAGCCGCTGGGGCGTCTTCACTCTGCGTCGTCTATCCTTTGGATTATGCAAGAACTCGGTAATGATTTTCACACACCAGCTGGTAAATTTGAAAATAAACCTTTTAATTTTTTAGGTTGGCCGCTGATGTTGGTAAATCAGGTCAACAGCGCCAGTACAACGGTTTAGTAGACTGTATTTTAAAGACGATCAAGTCCGATGGTGTTATCGGATTGTACAGAGGGTTCGTTGTATCCGTCCAGGGGATCATAATTTACAGAGCGGCTTATTTTGGAATGTATGATTCCATTAAGTCAACTCTACCGAATCCAAAAGATACTCCACTTCTCGTTTCATTCGCTATTGCTGAGGTAAGGTTTTTTAAATGTAACTTTGTGAGTATTACGCTCAAATAATCGATTTTCAGTGTGTGACAACATTCGCCGGAATCGTCTCGTATCCGTTTGATACGGTGAGGAGGAGGATGATGATGCAGTCCGGCCTGCCCAAAGAAAAACGTCAGTACAAAAACACCGCACATTGTTGGGCCAAGATATTACAAGAGGAAGGGATAAAAGCATTTTTCAAAGGTGCTTTTTCAAATATTCTCAGAGGAACCGGAGGCGCACTCGTACTCGTCCTGTACGATGAAATCAAGGCCTTAATTTAAACAATTTAAACATCTCCGCTTTGAATCGAATCGAGGCCTTTTTTCTTTTTGTGTGAACTAAGTATTTTTAACTGTTTTTGAATTACATTTGTTTTGTAAACCACAGTAAATGTAAATAAATTACATAGCATTAATTTTTGTTAAATCTTAAGAATTCCAAACCCAATTTATTTTAACATTATTTTTGCAGAGGATAATTCAAAATTGAGCTTAAATCATTTTTTATTTTCTGATATCAATACAATTTACTCGAGTTGAAAATAAGAAATTGTAGAAAATAATATGTACATAACTTTCCTTAAGGATTTATATTGTTAACAATATAATTCAGGGAAATGACAAACAAATTAAAATGTTAATAAATAAACAATGGAAAGCGAGAATAAATATTGATGGGGATGACATACGAATACATTTTTTTTTTAATACTGCTGACGTTTTCTGGCCGCTCTTTGCTTATCAAACCGCATCTCCATCTCCTCGAGGACTTTCGGTGTGTAGCGCACAACCAATTTCACAGAACCTTGCGCTTGTTTCAAAAGGTCCACAGCTTTCTCATGATTTTCCCCTTCAACAGACTATTAAAACTAAATTAATATTGATATATAATTTATAATATATAATTTTGACATGAATAAATTTTTGATGGTGCCTTATTGAACCGGCACTGGACCCTCTACAATCATCATAGTTTTTGTTTGCTTTTGCTTTCGTTCTAGCGTGTTTTAGAATATAGTATTTGCCAATCAAATGAAACCTTTTTTCAATCTAATTAAACTTTTTTTCAACAAATGAAACTTTCTACAATCAAATTAAACAACTCTTTCTCAATCGAATGAAACGTTTTTTGATCGAATTGAACTTTTTTCAAACAAATAAAACTTTTTCCCAACAAATGGAACCTTTTACAATCAAATGAAACTTTTTCAACCAAATGCAGCTTTTTCAATCAAATCAAACCCTCTTTAAATCAAATCAAAACTTTTTCAATGAAATTAAACCCTTTTTCAAACAAATTAAACTTTTTTCAATTAAATGAAACTTTTTCAACCAAATGCAGCTTTTTTAATCAAATAAAACCATTTCCAAGCAAATTAAACCCTTTTTCAATCAAATTAAACTTTTGTGAACAAATGAAACCTTTTTCAATGAAATTCAACTTTTTTCAAACAAATAAAACTTATTTCATCAGATGCAACTTTTTCATTCAAATTAAACTTTTTTAATCAAATGCAACTTTTTCATTCAAATTAAACTTTTTTAATCAAATGCTACTTTTATCAATCGAATGAAACTTTTTCAACCAAATGCAGCTTTTTTAATCAAATAAAACC
>CM077112.1:13928779-13948112 GCA_039619505.1 Cimex hemipterus
TATCGTGAGATGCGGTCTGGTGTGATGTAGGTATCAGAAAAACATTTCTCAAAACAAGGGCACTCTCAACACGACATGGCACAATTACACAGAAGACAAACACTTTGAGCCCTGAAGATGATCTCAATAAAAGATCGAAACGTTGGCACGATAAAGAAAATGTTTTTCTGATACCTACATCACACCAGACCGCATCTCACGATATTTGAATAATTTTTCATTCAAATTAAACTTCACTCAGCCAAAAGACTCACGACTAGTCAGCATAAATGAGGTGGGGTTTACTTATCAGCAAGAAAAATAGTTACCACAGGAAAAATAGAAAAATAAGTTTAGGTATAATTAACAAAGTGTACAACTGCATAGATAAGCAGTAGATAAGCAGTGGGCCTGGACTGTCCAGTCTCCAGGTGGGGACCACTAAGCCTCGCTGGGCCAACAGCTTGATCAGGTGACGAGAGCTACACCTAGCTAAGGTACAGAAATCCAATACACTTGGTTCCACCTCCTGAAACCTTGCCGCACAGTCCATCATATTCACCCGACCTCTCATCTACAGAACTTAGTTTTTTATGCCTTTTGATCACTTCTTGATGATAATCTTTTTAGACAATGTGATGAAGACAAAACACCCTTTTTTATTTCTGATTTTTATGCCAGTGGAATAAAAGCGGTTATTACACATTGGCAAAGATTTTTAGATTGTTAGGACTAATGAATAACTTTTCTTTATTTTATACAAATTATTAATAGTTCATTTATGTTTAGTGGTCTATTGACCAATTACTTATTCCTTTTTTTTTTAATTATTTTTTTTTTATTTTTAAATGCAAGGTCTGGGTTGAGGTGAAAAAGTTATGGTCATGAGTGGGATTCGAATCCCAGCCAAAGATTGTGGGTTCAAATCCCACTCGTGACACTTGTGAATGAAGTTTTTCATCTCAACCAAAATTTTACATAAAAACAATAATTGAAATTACACATAGGTTTCACTGCCTTTTTTAAGACCTGCATTATTTTTACTTCAGCCCAATGTAAACAAAGATATCATCTTTTTACTTTTTCGTGGTTCAATACTTCACCATCTTCAGTCACAAATACTGATACGCATCTGACTCAACTTTAAAAAAAAAACTATAATATTTAATAAGATATTCTCACCACTCCATTGACGGAGAGAAGCTGATCGCCTCGTTTCAGGCCGCCGTGCCTGTCTGCGACACCTCCCGGGATGATCCTCGATATGTAGATGGGCGAATTCTGTTCTTTACCGCCCATGACGTTGAAACCAAGGCCTTCTTCGGTTTTCGGCAGTTCCACGACTCTAGGGTGCGCGTGCCCTTCGCTCGCTGCGAATGCAGCCACGGTGGCTTTCGCCGTCGCAGACGCCCTTATGTCCTGCGAACCCTGAACGTCGACCGTCTCGTATACATGCTCGTAGACCTCTCGTACCGCATTGAGAAAATCACTCTGGAGCACCTTCTGCAGCGCGGCGATTTTGGTCACCGGCACTTCTCCACCTGAATCACAAACAATATTGAAACCGGTTTAAAATATACAAAAAAAAACTCGTATTTCTGATTTTTACTTTTCTGCAACTTTTCAAGCAGTTCTACAGCTCTCAGGACGTCTGTAAAGAAAATAATTTCATTGAATAAACAAGATCGGTTTTGACACAACATTTTATCACCTCTGTTAAGACTCAACGGCTCAGCGACTGATGCCATCCTTTCTTTGGACGATAAATAAACTTATCTGAATTAAATTGGGCAAGAGAATAATAAAAATAAAACTAGGAAGATCAACCTGTAATCTCCAGCCCCTGTGGATAAGACGATACTATTGAACCAGCGCTAGCGTCCATCCATGTAGTATAGATGCTTATGTTGCCGCATAAAACGTCATTTTGGGTGTCAATTTTCGAAATTTAAACCTCCCCAAAAAATTTAATTAATACTATAATAAACAAATAATTAAAATTATATTATACAGCGATATCAACACTATATTACATATAAGGGAAAAAAACTCCCAAAATATCATTCCATTTGTTGTTTTTTCAACTCTAAAATTTATTTATTAACTTATTAATTTATTTTACAGGGTAAACCTATTAATACAGTAGTTAAAAATACACTTAGAAGTGATAAAATATAGATGTTATTGACTATGCATCTGTGAAATTTACTTCGTAATGTAGTCCAAAGTCATCCTGCCCTTGTAAGCTGATCGTTTTGTAAATCACAGGCCATTGGAGCTATATTACTCGTGAAATACAACAAGTCAATTCATTTATTATTGATCAAGCATCAGTCTAATGTACTTCATAATGGCAGCCCAGAGTCATCTTGTCCCTGAAAGCAGATCCTCCTGGATAACACAGGCCATGAAGATATTTTAACCTTGAAAGGCAACAAGTCAATTTAATGTTATTGATCAAGCATCAGTGCTATGAACTTCATAATGGCAGACCAAGTCATCTTGTCCATGAAAGCTGACCCTTGAGTAAAACACAGACTGTTGAAGCTATTTTAATCTTCAAAGGTAAAAAGTCAATTTAATGTGATGATGCATCAGTCAACTGTATTTCATAATGGCCAATTTACTGTTATTGACTTTGCATCTGTGAAATTTACTTCGTAATTGTAGTCGAAAGTCATCCTGCCCTTGTAAGCTGATCGTTTTGTAAATCACAGGCCATTGGAGCTATATTACTCGTGAAATACGACAAGTCAATTTATTGTTATTGACCAAACATCAGTCTAATGTACTTCATAATGGCAGACCAGAGTCATCCCGTCCATAAAAGCTGATCCTTGAGTAAAACAAAAGCCATTGACGCTATTTTAATCTTCAAAGGTAAAAAGTCAATTTAATGTTATTGATCATGCATCAGTCAAATATACTTCATAATGGCCAATTTCCTGTTATTGACTATGAATATGTGAAATGTACTTCGAAGACCAAAGTCATCAAGCTTTTGAAAGCTGATCGTTTTGTAAATCACAGGCCATTGGAGCTATATTACTCGTGAAATACGACAAGTCAATTTATTGTTATTGACCGAACATCAGTTTTATGTACTTCATAATGGCAGACCAGAGCCATTTTGTCCCTGATAGTTGACCCTTCTGTAAAACACAGGTTATTCAGGATGTTTTAATCATGAAAAGCAACAAGTCAATTTATTGTTATTGACCAAACAAACATCAGTCTAATGTACTTCATAATCGCATCCCAGAGTCATCTTGTCCCTGAAAGCTGATCCTTCTGGAAAACACAGGCCATTGGAGCTATATTACTCTTGAAATACAACAAGTCAATTTATTGTTATTGACCGAACATCAGTTTTATGTACTTCATAATGGCAGACCAGAGCCATTTTGTCCCTGATAGTTGACCCTTCTGTAAAACACAGGTTATTCAGGATGTTTTAATCATGAAAAGCAAGAAGTCAATTTATTGACTATTGATACGACCTTCTTTTGAAAATAGCCGGCGAGAGAATGTTGCACGATCTGCTCGCTATCGCACGTACTAGGCGCTACAGCTGCCTTCAGCCTTGTGTTACATTTTTAGATCGTGAACAATCCGTCGACTGTGTTGTGGGTTGTAGAATTTAGGGAGGATGGGTGTGATTTTATCCGAATCGAAATTTTTTTAACGTGTACCTCGACACTTCGACCCTTTTCTTTTCAACGGTTTTCTCTTTTGAAAAACGATTTCGACCCAGGATGGAGGATATTTTCCATTGGTGCCGTGAGGGCAACGCAATGCAAGTCCGTGTTTGGCTCGACGACACCGAACACGACATGAATCAAGGGTAAAAGCTTCGTTAAATCCCAACAAAAAATTTCCTTCTTCCACACTAAATTAACAATTTACAAATTAATAACCGGAGATTTAAATAAAAGTGTTAACTAGGCGGGTCATCGCGGGCCTTGACCAAATTTCACAGTAGTGGGGATGAGACAGAAAGAAAACAGAACACTTCTGACCATATTTGGAATTTCCGGACGGCCCGATTTGGCATTCGTTTTAATTGATTTTCTTTGTTAATTTATTATTTTATTGCTTTGTTCAATGGTCAAAAGAGACGACCTTGAATTTTCACTCATGTTTGTAAATTTTGGCAGATGGTCAACTGGCCCGAATAACAACTGTTTCATTGGCAACTAATTTATGTTGTCTTGTTAAACGAGGCCTCATTCAAGATTAATTGTCTTTAAAAAATTAACAAAAATAAAATTTGATAGAACGTTTCTTTCTGCTCCATCCGTACCATTTGGCCACTTAGTTTCTATTTATTGCATTCAGGGCAAGTAGGCGTAGCTGACTTCCTACCAAATTTACAGTTTAAACATGAATTTTATTATTTTTTTATAAACTTAAAGTAATAACATTTTATGATGGTATTTCAATATACAAAATCATCAATGGTTTTGAAACGTACAAGACTATGCGGGGCGTGTCAGGCAATTCGTGTCATGAACTTTTTCAAGTGAATTTCACAGCTCCAGGGTGACACCGGTTCGATTCTCAACCCTTCCTTCTTTGCTTTTTCAACTATCTACAGTTTTCATCATAAATCTAATCACAGTTTCAGAACTAGTCATTTTTGGGGAATACAAAAAAAAAAAAAAAAAAAAAAAAAAAAAAGCATTGACAAGAGATGTTTCTTTTAAAAAGACACCCTTCTAGAACTTTCATTTTAATTTTTTGTCAAAACACAAAACACAAACTAAATCCTTCAAAAACTGCTAATTTAAAATTTGAAAAAACAAAAACAAAACAAGAACAACTAAATTTGTGACCTCGTTTAAAAAGATTCAAAGTAGAATTTGGAAAATTTCATTACAACTGGTTTGTTTAATAAGTTTTATAAGCTAATAAGCTTTTCTATAATTACATCAAACACAAAAGCAGAAATTTTAGCTAAATGAGAAAAAAAGTGATGGTCTGAAAAAGTGAATGGGGTTAAGCTATTCAACTTTTTGGCCATTATTTTTCAATTTTACTTTAAAAAACACAGACAAAAAGAAAAATGAAATCAAACACATAAAAAAGAGACAATAAAAATGGCAAACAGCTGAAGCATAAAAACTGGACAAAATAAAATCTACATTTTCAATATTACAGTAAGTACAGACCACTTTTTTACTCACGGACACAGTGGGTCAAAGAGTGAAGAAAAAAAAAAAGAAAAGAAAAAGGAAATTGAACTTTTTATTGTCGAGCTTTCAATCTGTTTAAGGACATCATCAGGGCAAATCATAATTATGTCTAGAGATGGATATATTTAATCTTTTACAGACGATCTCAAATTCCCTGAAGACCGTCTCACTCCAAACATTGTCAAGGACTGTGCAGTCATAGTCATACAGGACATCACATGTCCTGTATGTTAAGACTGAGTCGGTCGTCAAGGAAATTTGTGATCGCCTGGTACAAAAATTCTGTTCCAATAAATAGATCAGTAGCTATGAGTCGATTTATGATGAAAAATGTAGATAATCGAATAAACATAAAATGTTGATTGATCTTCGGAAGGATTGATAATCGGATCGTGGTTCATAAGAACTTTTTTGTTGCACTAGAGGTGCGAAATCAAAAGGCAAAGTTTGTGACATGAGTAGCCTGACACTCCCCAGTATAGGCATACTCTGTATCTTGGTATGTTCTGCATTTGACCTATTTTATGATCATCAGAGTAAAACAGCCTTAAAAATCTCTATAAATTGAAACAATTAAGTTTTTATAAATTGTTTCAAAAATTTTTGAAGATAGTCTCATCTCAAAATTGCTAAACTATTCAAAAACCCTTATTATCAATAAATTTGTGCGGTTTTCATTTGTTATTGCTTAATACCATTAAATCAACATTTCTATTTATATAGGATGATTAATTGTTTACCAATACCAAGAGGATAATGCGTTATTTCAAAAAGAAAAAATTTCTTGAACAGTTTAAAATATTTTCTTTTTCACTTACCATAAGATCTTAATACCATTGCTCCCAATATTAGGGCGGCTGAGACTTCGTAAAATTTGTACTGCTTTCGGTTTGAAACAATGTGTAAGCGCACTGCGCAAAATTTAAAAATTTGCTTCCGGGAATAAAGGATTGGAGTCTGGTAGACTTGTCCTTAATGACGACGAATCGAGTAAAGCAATCGGACTCGATTCAAATCGGACATGTCAGGAACTCGCCATTCCGATGCATCGGAAAGACAGCTGAGCAAATGGTTTCCTCATAAATTGACCGATGGTTACAAGCTTACAGTACAACAAAATTTATGCTTTGTGTTCCTTCCTCGTTTCCTTGGCCATCCAAATACTGCTCTAAAATTCATACCGTAAGCATGCACAATTTATGAAGCCGTAAAAACGAAACTATTTTATTATTTAAAGTGAACTGTTCAAGCCACTTTTTTTTTTTTATAAACTATTTTAATTTTAATTTTGTTTTATTTTTTATACATAAGATTGTGCTTTATATCAAATTAGTCTCTTAATACGGAGAATCTTCTATCTAAAAACAAAGATTTACAGGAATTCCATTCATGTGCTATTATCTAATATGATAATTATAATCAATTAACTATGCAGAAACTGAATCAAAATGTTTAAAAATAAATAAAACTGTTATTTTAGACTTATAGACCTAATGATTATAAATTTTGTTATCACTTTACGGTCCTATTAACCGCAGTAATTATTTTACTACTCTGATAGTGCTACTCACAACCCAGGGATTTTGAATCCCATTCGTAACAGTAATTTTCAACTCGACCATACTTCGCACAAAAAATAATAAATAAAATTACTTTAGTTAATGGGTCCAACTAAACTTCATGTAGTTGTACGATTGAGGGTGTAATAAAACACATGCAGGCTATTTAACAATACATAAATGGACAAAAATATTAATTAAATTAAAAACTCCAATAATGGGTTCAGTATCTTGTACATTATTTTAAATCACCGATAGGTCGACGTGGTGGTTGCAAAAGAAGCGAGGGCAGTGGCATAGCCAAATTTTGTCAATAAACATTAGCAAGGTCATCATAATTCATTGGCTTATTTTAATTTTATTTATGTAAAAAGTGCCAACTGCACGGCACAATTTGTTCAGACTGGGTGCTTATTTAAACGGAATCTCAAGTAGAAAATGATTGTTTTCATTAAAATTGCTTTATTAGAACCGGCATCGGGAATATTTCTAATATTTTATATATTTTATAATTAGTATTTTATGAAATAAGTCCAGGAACTAAAAGGAGCTTTTAGTTTAAAAAAAAGCTAGGTTAACTGATGTGCTCTTTTTTATAAAAAGTTAAACGGGAATATTTCTAATACATCAACGAGCTCGTTTCTAATTTGTAGCACTTATTTATTGAGCTTCATTGAAGTTTATTGTACTTTAGTATGGTCAAATATATTTTTTAATTATTATTTTATGAAATTAGTCCTGGAACTAAAAGGAGCTTTTAGATAAAAAACTAGGTTAACTGACGTGCTCTTTTTTATAAAAAGTTATACGGGAATATTTTTAATACATCAACGAGTTTCTTTTAATTCATAGAACTTATTTATTGAGCTTCATTGAAGTTTATTGTACTTTAGTATGGTCAAATATATTTTTTAATTAGTATTTTATGAAATTAGTCCAGGAACTAAAAGGAGCTTTTAGGAAAAAAAACTAGGTTAACTGATTTGCTCTTTTAAAAAAATAAAAATTAAACAGGAATATTTCTTATACGCCAACGACCTCGTTCTAAATCATAGCACTTATTTAATGAGCTTTATTGAAGTTTATTGTAGCTTGGTATGAGTAAATATATTTTTTAATTGGTATTTTGTGAAATAAGTCCAGGAACTAAAAGGAACTTTTAGGGGGGGGGGAACTAGGTTAATTGATGTGCTCTTTTTTTAAAAGTTAAATGGGAATATTTCTAATATGTCAACGAGCTTCTTCTAATCCATAAACTTATTTATTGAAATTTATTGTAGTTTGGTAGAAGTAAGTATATTTTTTAATTGGTATTTTATGAAATGAATCCAGGAACTAAAAGGAGCTTTTAGGAAAAAAACTAGGTTAACTGATGTACTCTTTTTTTCATAAAAGTTGTTATTTCTAATATATTTGTTAATTAGTACTTTATGAAATAACTAACAGGAACTTTTAGAGGGGAAAAAACTACGTTAACCGATGTCCTTTTTTTTTTAATATAAAAGTTAAACAGGAACATCTTATTTAATTTGGCCATTGGTCAATATGGGATTGAAGAGAAAAAAGAAAATTAAAGTTATATTTTACAAGCAATTCCTATAAAAAGTATAAATGAAAAACATTGTAAATTTCGTATTGTGGTTTATTTTTCCTAGTCCATTTTTACGAAAACCCTTCTGAATCGACAACCATATTTGGCATAACGTCCTTTGCCGTATTTAGTTAACTTGTATTCTTGTTTCAGGGATGATCACGGATTTAGTCCTCTTCATTGGGCCTGTAAAGAAGGGCATACGAATATCGTCGAATTGTTGATTTCACGAGGCGCTAGGATAAACGCCACGAATATGGGCGACGATACGCCTTTGCACCTCGCGGCAGCACACGGCCACAAGGATATCGTTCGTGTCCTGCTCTTCAACAAAGCGGACGTCAACTTTTCAAACGAGCACGGAAATACTCCGCTGCATTATGCGAGTTTCTGGGGATATCAACAACTGGCGGAAGATCTCGTATCTCATGGCGCTCTCATATCGCTTGCAAATAAAGACGGTGCCACTCCCCTGGATAAAGCCAGAGGCTCACTTGCCAAAAGGCTGCACGGTAATATCTGTGAATATTATTTTTAAATCTTTATCTTATTTTATTTTGTTTTGTGCTTAGAACTTGCTGTTGAAACGGGTCAAGACTTGAAGAAAATCACTTTTAAAGATCAGAGTTGGCTTGGACTAAAAACAAGAAGCAGTAAGTTTTTAATTTACATTAAAAAAATATTATTCATTTTAACCTTTTTTTAATTTTTTTATTATTTTTAAATAATAAAAATAAATTGCTTTCAGGGGATGCTACTTTGTCAAGGCATAAAGGTATTAACATCAATGATATCAAGCTCCACACCAAAATTGCAACATCACAAAGTGGAGAATCATGGAGAGGGCACTGGCAGAAAAATGAAATTGTAGCTAAAATCCTCAACGTTGGTGAAGTCACTGCAAGGATTTGTAGGGATTTCAACGAGGAGTTTCCAAAATTAAGGTTTTTAAATTAAAAACAAAAACCAATATGCTTTAAAAATAATAATTTTCTTATAAAAACAACATTTTTAGGATATTTTCTCATCCTAACGTTCTGCCGGTTATTGGCTGTTGCAATGCTCCACCTCGTCTCATTGTCATAAATCAACACATGCCGTGGGGCTCGCTTTACACCCTTCTTCATCAAGGCGGAGGCTTAGTCGTAGATTCGGCTCAGGCTCTCCGTTTTGCCGGCGACGTCGCGAGAGGGATGGCATTTCTGCACAGCCTTGAAAGGATCACACCTCAGTACCATCTCAACTCGAGACACATCATGGTAAAATATACAAAATTTAATTTAAAAAAAATTGTATATTTTATTTAATGGATGTTCTGGAATAGATTGACGAGGATTTGAGTGCAAGAATAAACATGGCAGATGCAAAATTTTCATTTCAAGAGAAAGGCCGTATTTATTATCCCGCTTGGATGTCTCCTGACGGTAATATTTTACCCTAGCCATTTTATCTGATTCTCTTGTGTACTATTTGATTTTTTAATTTTTTTTATATATTTTTTTTTTATCAGCCTTGCAGAAGAGACCCACTGATAGAAACTGGGAAGCCTCCGATATGTGGAGTTTTGCAGTTTTACTCTGGGAATTGTCCACGAGAGAAGTGCCTTTTGCCGATCTTTCTCCTATGGAAGTTGGAATGAGGGTAAATATCGTGCCTTTTTTTAAATTAAATATTGCATGAAATTTTGTAAAAAAAAACATCACATGTTGGTTTATACATAAATCGGAGTACAAGTAAGCTTTAAAGCTGTAATAAAAGAACATGGACAGCCTTGGCTGGTTTTTAAACCCAGCATTTTTTTTTACTGAAAACTTCAATAAGGTAACTACTCACCAGAAAATAAAAAGGAAAAAGGAAATATGAGAAGGATTTTTTTGTTTTATAGGATTTAAAAAAAATCACTGTATTAAAAGTGAATGTTTTAACACAAGGTATAAAAGAATATGATCAGTGGTGGCTCGCCGTCTTTTTAAACCCAATATTTTTTTCTGAAAACCTGCAATAATAAGAAAACCACTCACAGAAAATAAAAAGGAAAGAGGATATGACAATAAGATTTTTTTTTTGTAGGATTATTAAAAATTTTCACCAATCTAAAAGTGAAAGTTTTAACACTAGGTAAAAAAAGAACATGATCACCCCTGGCTGGTTATTTTAAATCCAATATTTTTTTCTGAAAACCTGCAATAATAAGAAAACCACTCACAGAAAATACAAAGGAAAGAGGATATGACAATAATATTTTTTTTTGTAGGATTATTAAAAATCTTCACCAATCTAAAAGTGAAAAAAAGAACACAATCAGCCAGGTTTTTTAAACTCCACATTTTTTTCTGAAATACTGCAATAATAAGAAAACCACTTACAGAAAATAAAAAGGAAGGAGGAATACGATAATAAGAATCTTAAAACTATCAATATTCTAAAAGTGATAATTTGCTTGCACTGCCATTGATAAAAAAAAAAAAAAAAAACAAAAAAAAAACACACACATCAGCCATGTCTGGTGTTTTTAAACCCAATTTTTTTTCTGAAAAACTACAGTAATAACACCTAGAGAAAAAAGACAAATAAATAAATAATAAACAGATAATGAGAGGATTTTTGTTTTGTTTTATAGGATTATTAAAACTGTATAAATCACTACAAAAAGTGATAGCTTTAATACTCGCATTGCCATTGCTAAAAAAAGGTGAAGAAGGATTTTTTTAAAGGTTAATTTATTTAGTACGTATATACGTGATTGTTATTGGTTCCTCTTTGGACCGGAATAATTGAGCGTCATACTGTTTTTTTTTTTTTTTTCATTTTGGGAAACAGTGAATGCTCGGGGCGAAATAAAAAAAAACAAAACAGAAAATAAAACAGCAATATTCTCTGTGCTGTGAATAACATGGAAAACAAAAAGGAAATTTAAACAAGATCTCTTCTAATAATACAACAATAAAAAATAAAATGAAACAGTCAGAAAACAAAATCGCATAAAAGAAATTTGAACCTCGACCTGGTCCTGATTGTAAGAAAATAAAGTACAAAATAATTATTATTTCAAAAAAATAAAGAGCTTTTTCTGATTTTTCCAGAACTGTTCAAACCCCAACGCAAAAATAATTTCTTCCCTTTATTTTCGTCTTGTTACATGGTTTATAAATACAAATTTTAATGTATTCACTAAAATTTTATTTACTAATTTTATGTATTATAAAAATTTGCCAGTATAGGCATGAAATTTTTTCAACGCTATTTTATTTGACTTTATTACCCAATTATTTACGTTATGAATCTCGTACACAGTTTAAAACGTTTACCATGTAAAAGTTTGTCGTCAAAGACAACATCGACCACCAAGAAAAATATTTTAACCTTATTCCCTGCTTCGGAACTCTTTTAAAAAATTGTCTGCATCTGTAAAAAACAGAGTTAGTATCCATTTTACACAGAAACTGAACGCTAACAGGGGGGAAGAAAAAAAAGACGAGTAATGGATTAGGGTGCAATCAACAGGACTAATCCTTTTTCCTACCTGAGTGAGTAAGGAGACTTAATAATATAGAGAAAAAAAAATTGTACTGTAAAAAATTATGTTTAAAAAACCGCAATGGCAGTGTGAATGTTATAACTTACATGCACCCCCCCCCAATAGATTGTTAATTTTTTTGACTCTGATTAATAGATTATGGGTTATTTTTTTTAATATAGGTGGCTTTGGAAGGTTTAAGAGTGACTATTCCGCCCGGTATATCTCCACATCTTGCCAAGCTCATCCGCATTTGTATGAATGAAGACCCAGGTAAACGTCCCACTTTTGACATGGTCCTCCCGATTCTCGATAAGATGAATCGATAAGTTACGGAGAGGGGGGAAAAAAGAAGAATAAAGTCAAAAGTTGTAATATATTTATCAATTATGCTAATCTCTAATGTGTTACAAATGACAAATACTGCCTTAAAAAAAAAATAAATAAATAAAAAATAAAATAAAAAATAAAAAAAAATAGTCAACAGCTATTATACACAAGCATTTTAATAGTGGTTTTAGACGGACTATTAAGTGGCTTAAAAATGAACCTAGTGCCTAATCGAAAGTAAACATCGAATTGTTCAAACCGTTCAATTAATTTTATTATGGGAAAATGTACCGAAACTGTGATAAAAATCAAACACTTCCCCTTGTTCTCTTTTGTGCTATGGAATAAAACGGAATTTTAGCACCCAAACTTGAAAATCTTTTGTTCAAACAACACTATACTTAAAAGTGTTACTTAAAAATTAATATCTTATTAACTTAATAAATAAAGGAAGCCTTTAGGAATTTTTATTGTTGTAATTTTTCAAATTAATTTATACATTAATTAGACATGAGTAGTCTTCCAATAAAGCGTTCGGACGTGTGCCTGTATGACAATTAATAGAATACTTACGTATATATAAAAAATGTTTAACCAAAAGATGTTTATTATGTTAACAATGAATCTAGTATAAAACTGTTAACAATTGTTGGTTAATTTTATTATAAAAATTATAGCGTTAAAATTTTAAATATAAGGACGAGTTTCAATTTTAGAATGCAGAGCCTCAAATAATGTGCCTTTAAAAAATAAAAAAAATAAAAATTGTTGATAGGATGCAGTAAAATGTGCTTGTTAGTGCCAAAAACATGTCTGTTAACTTAATTTGGAATTATTTAATAGTTGTATTAATTGTATTTTTTTATAATGTTTTAATTTATTTGAAAATTCGTTAACTAATGTTCGATATAATAAATTTTTAATTAATTTGCTGTATATTTTTAAATATATTAAATTAAATTAAATTTAAGGTATTTGTTTTTTTTCTTTTTAAGCCATCCCCCGGTGGATTATTTGGATTTATATAAGCTCAAAACTGCACTTGTATGCATGTATATGTATGTTGAGCTTATTCGCATCTTTCAGTCCACCAGAAATCCCAGCTTTTGTTGTAGCCCAGACCTTGCTGTATTAAGCCAATTTTCTTGTCCGAATTATCCATAATTTTTATTTTTTTTTCATGTGTGCAATAAACTTATTATATTATTACAGTGTAAATTACTCGCAGTACTTGAGAATCACTCATCCTTAGAGTTGGCTGTCCGGACTCGGACCTTGGACTTAGCCATCCAGCCATCAACGTCTCAGTGGGGGGGGGGTTGTCAACAGCTAGTTTAATCACCCAACGCATGCAGTTCCAAACCATTCGTACGCACTTTCATCCTTAAATATGTTCAGCCCTATTTACATACAGTTTTTTCAATTAGGGCATTGGAATCGGTTCACATATACAACTAACCTAATTGAGTCAATTCGGTACTCGATATTACGTCATCGACCGTATCATATCACACATTCATGTTCATAAGTACATTCACACTAATAAATACATTCACTCAAGCTACAAATATACACGGTATGTTTACACCCCCCCCCCCCAAGTACTTTACAACAAATGGCCAGATTTTTGCCAGAAAGAACAGAACCCCAGGGTTTACACTCATTGCGAACCCTGTAAAAAAGCAATAACAAAAAACATTGGATTTTTTAACGAAAACAATAAAAATTTTACCCGAAATTCTGCAGTTGTTCTTATAATAAATTTTACAATTGTCTTGTTTTCTATATGTCATGAAATAAGAAAAGAAAGCTTATATAAGATTAGTTCAAAAAGCTTTAATAAAAAAAAAAAAAAAAAGGTGCTTTGGTTATCACAACGGTTAGAGCATTGATGTACTGACTTAACTCTAACATTGGATCTCAGCAGCCCTAAAAAGTACTTACAAATTTTTTTTTTTTTCAAAAATACCAGAAACCCAGGATTTACAACAAAAAAATAAGCAATAACAAAAACATTAGGGTTTGAACGAAAAAATCTGCCAATAAAATTTTTATTTCAAATTGTGCAGTTGTTCTTACAGTAAATTTTACAATTGTGTTCTTTTCTTTACCTCGTGAAATATGAAAAGAAAGATTATATAATATTAGACCAGAAAACTTTAAATGTTTAAAAAATGAATTTATAAAAAATGGGACTTCAGTGATCACAATGGTTAGAGCACGAACTGACTCAACTGTAACGTTTGAATCTCACCAGCCCTCAGAGTACATACACAGATTTTTTTTTCCAAAATACCAGAACCCCAGGATTTACAACCAACCGCGAACCCTGTAAAAAAAAAGCAATAACAAAAACATTGGGTTTTGAACGAAAAAATCTCAGAATAAAATTTTTACCCCAAATTCTGTGATTTTTTTCTGATAATAAATTTGGGAACTGTCATCTTCTCTAAGATGGCTCATGAAATAAGGAAAGAAAGATGATTTAAGGTTAGACCAAAAAGCTTTAAATATTTTTAAAAAATGGGATTTCTGTGATCACATCGGTTAGAACATTGATGAACTACCTGAACTCTTCAACGTTTGAATCTCAGCAGCCCTCAGAGTACTTACAAATAGACTTTTTTTTTTTCAAAAATACCGGAAACCCAGGATTACAACTAACCTAATTGAGTCAATGCGGTACTCGATATCACTCCATCGACACATCACACATTCATGCTCATAAGTACATTCACGCAAATAAATACATTCACTCTTAACTCAATCTAGGTATACACGGTATTTTTACGCTGAAGCTTAATTTTTTTCTTATTAAAATTTAGTCAAGTCAAAATTCTTATTCAAATAAATCTGTGATTTTTTCAATTCCATTCTCCCTCCCCTTGAAGTACTTTACAAATGGTCTGTTTTTGCAGAAAAGATCAGAAACTCAGGATTTACAACCATTGTGAACCCTGTAAAAAAAAAAAAAAAAAAAAAAAAAAAAAATCTCGGAAAAAATTTTTACCCCAAATTCGGCAGTTTTTCTGATAATAAATTTGAGAATTGGGTTCCTTTCTATGATATGTCGTGAAAGAATAAAAAGGCAAACTTACTCCAAAATGTTTTAAATGTTTTAAAGTAATTGATTTATTAAAAAAAGGGGCATTGGTGGCTATCATGATTAAAGCATAGATATGTTGATTCCACTCTGTTTGAATCTCATCAGCTCTCAAAGTACTTAAATTTTTTTTTTTTGCAAAAATACCAGAAACCCAGGATTAAAACTAACCTAATTGAGCCAATTCGATATCGACCCTCTCACAACACACATTCACGCTAATAAATACATTCACTCTTAATTCAAGCTAGGTATACAAGGTATTTTTACGCTGGAGCGTAATTTTTTTCTTATTAAAAATTAGTCAAGTCAAAATTCTTATTCAAATTCAATTCCATTCTCCATCCCCTTGAAGTACTTTACAAATGGTCTGTTTTTGCAAAAAAGATCAGAAACCCAGGATTTACAACCATTGCGAACCCTGTAAAAAAAAACAATAACAAAAATCATTGGATTTTGAACGAAAAAAAATATCGCAAAAAAATTTTTACCCCAAATTCGGCAGTTTTTCTGATAATAAATTTGAGAATTGTGTTCCTTTCTATAATTTGTCGTGAATGAATAAAAAGCCAAGCTTACTCCAAAATGTTTTAAAGTAATTGATTTATTAAAAAAAAAAAAATTAAGATTAAAGCATAGATATGCAGATTCCACTCTGTTTGAATCTCATCGGCTCTCAAAGTACTTACAAATGTTTTTTTTTTTTTTTTTTTTTTCAAAAACTCTGGGACCCCACGCGTAATGACCGTTATGAACCCATTGAATTTCAAATTTCAAAAAATCACAATAAATGTTTTCATGCAAATTTTGCAGTTTTTCTAATAAATAAAATTGCAATTGTCGTCTTCCCATTATTATTCCTGTGAAGGACAGAATGCCAAGATAATTATAAAAAGTTTTCAATGTTTAAAAAATGGGGCACTGGCTGCAACGGTTACAGCGTTGACACAGCGACTCATCGCTGTACGGGTTTGAATCTTAGCAATTCTGAGATTATTTACATATAGTCTTTTCTCAAAAACATAAGTTTATCTAATATGATAAATATATGATAATTCCAATATAAAAAAAAAAATAAAATAGGAAGGATTGTTGAAATAAAAATGTACAAATTATTTAACATTTAATAACAACCTATTTGTAACAGTCACAATCCTCACAGAGGAGGTATAAATATTTACAAAATAATTTTACATTCTTCTATTACTTACAAAATACTACAGTGAAGAGGTATACCAAATATACCAATAAAAAAAAATTATAAAGGACTTAGAAGGAAATTAACTGAGACAAATTTTATGGATTTTTTTTCAATCTCGTAATTTTCATTTTTCATCCGATTTGTTTTTTGTTTAAAAAGTGAAATGAGAAAAAAAATATATATATAAATTTTGAGAAATAATAAATAGGCCCGAATCGGATTTTCAATCCTTAACTAACATAGGCATTGTTTTAATTGATTATTAATCACATCAGTAAATATCTTGCATTTGTTTGCACAAATTCAATGCAACAGTAAAAACTTATTGCATTAAAAAAATCAGAAAGAAAAAAAAAATCGTCAAAGTTTTTCAATTTGAGATTTGAGCTTGTTATAATCATCGTATAGCCACTCCGTTTATAGTGACTGTCGCTCCGCCGAGATTGCTCCTAGTAGTGACCGGCGAAGGTTCGTAATGACTCGTCTCTTCATACGGCGAATCGTACATGCTCTCGGGCTCGTGTATGTTTTCGTATATGTTGTTGCCTTGGCCGTCGTTCAAGTTAGAGTAAGACATGACTGCTGCATTCTGGTCCTCTTTTCTTATGGCACCTTCGATGTTCTCTGTATTTTTCACTGGCGTTTCTTTTCGTCTAAAACAAATTTTATGTATTAAACTGTCTTTTATTTTGTCGTTAATATATACTTACATCCTCAGGTAAATTATTCCCAATATGAGCAGTAGGAATAAAAGTACTCCAGCACCTATTCCGATTGTAAGACCTAGCGTTTGCGATTCATTAGTCGGACTAATAGTCACTAAAAAAAAAAAATTATTTCTTAAGTTCCATAAAAAAAAAAGATTATTGTAATAGAAACTTAATTTAGTGGGAAAATAATTACTTTCACATCTCGGTTCATCGCCAGACCAATTTCCATCGTCCATACATTTTCTGAGGAATGGACCTATTCTTTGGTATTGAGGTATACAATGGTATTCAGCCCCGCTGTTATACGTCGTGCTGTCGTTCATAATGATGACTCTACCGTTTTCAATCGTCGGGGGTCTTCCACAGTCCACAGCTAAAGGAATAAAAATGCGTGTAATTTATAAAGGGATCAAGTTCACGAAAGGACTTACGAATGCAGTTGGGAATGTATCCGCTCCAAGCGCCCTTTTTCTGGCAGATTCTTGTCGCGTTGCCTTGCAAATCGTGGCCTTTGGGGCAGGAGTAATGGGCCACACCGCCGATGCTGAACGTTGAAACGTGAACCGTAACTCCGCCTTCTTTTTCCGGCTCTTTGCATACGACCTCTGAAAGTTTTAAATAATGATTGATGGAGAGAATGAAAATTGGCCCGGGTTAATTCAAACCTTTGCAGGTTGGTGTTTCAGCGCTCCAGGTACCGTTGTCGAGGCAGAGCCTCCTTGCGTATCCGTCCAGTTGAAAATTATCTTCACACTCGTAAAGAACCACAGCACCGTAATATGTAACGTTTGACGCTAGTGTGAACTTTCCATGGGCTGGCGCAGTAGGCATTTTGCAGTCAACAACTACAATTATCATTTAATTAACTTCTGATAAATTCTCATTTGAAAAAAAAAACAAAAAAACATACAAGTACATTCTGGAATTTTCCCACTCCATTTTCCATTTTCTTCGCAAGTGCTGAGAGGATCGCCTTCAATTTTGTACCCCCTTTCGCACCTGTATTTAACAAGTGCGCCGATTTTATACGTGGCAAATGACATGGCAGTTTCTGCGGTTTTTATCAGCGTTCTTCCATACAGTCGATCATTTCCAGTAACGGAAAGTATGGCATGTTCAGCTAAGATAGGCTCTGGACAACGGATTTCTATAAAAAACAAAAAAAAAAAACAAAAAAAAAACGATAAATTTTCCATTGTAATGTCAACAAAAATGTAAAAGAATTTTTTTTTTAAAATACCTTCACAGCGAGGAGTGTTTTCACTCCATTGTTTGTTTTCTTGGCAAACTCTGTGACTCGGTCCGACTAACTTATAATTTCTTGAACAGCCGTACGAGACTTCACTTCCGAGATAAGTCGTGGAATTTACATAGCTGAATGTGCCATATGGAATCGGAGACAATTTTCCGCAATCAATATCTATATTCAAATTGACACAATGATGAAGACCATTAAAAAAAAAAAAACAATAAAAACAAATGCCAATGAAATTTCCACAAATTTTTGCATGAAACCTAGTATTTTTTGGAACCCTCGTAGTGCTCATATATATGCGGTCTAATTATTTTTGTGTAGGGATTAGTGACCGTTAATCGATAATTATTCAGATATCGTGAGATGCGGTCTGGTGTGATGTAGGTTTCAGAAAAAACATTTTCTTTATCGGGCGACGTTTCGAGCTGCATCGGGATCATCCTCAGGGCCTGGGATTGACTCAAAATTTTCAGCTTTAAAAAAAAGGCAACAAAAAAATGCCCCCAATTTTTGTATGAAACCTACTTGCTTTTGGAATCTTCTTTGTTCTGATATATATGCAGTTTAATTATTTTTATTCAGATATTCAAACAATAAAATAATAATAATAATGTAGATTTCTTTGCAAATATTTTCAACACAAAATTTTCAGCTTTCAAAAAAAAAAAAAAAATACCATAAATTTTTGTATGAAACCTAGTCATTTTTGGAGCCCTCATAGTTCCGATATTATATGCCATTTAATTATTTTTGCTAAAATATTAATTAAAAATAGTGAAAGTAGCTCATTATTTTGTTTTAATGTAGATTTTTTTGCAAATATCAATTTAACACAAAATTTTCAGCTTCCAAAAAAAAAAAAACATATATATATATATATATATATATATATA
>CM077112.1:13953405-13971405 GCA_039619505.1 Cimex hemipterus
ATCTCAATAAAGTTCGAAACGTTGGCACGATAAAGAAAATGTTTTTTGAAACCTACATCACACCAGACCACATATTAAGATCTCCAAATAATTGTTATCTACAGTATTAAATCGTCCTCTGAAGATGATCTCAATAAAGTTCGAAACGTTGGCACGATAAAGAAAATGTTTTCTTGAAACCTACATCACACCAGACCACGTATTAAGATCTCCAAATAATTGTTATCTACAGTATTAAATCGTGCCCTGAAGATGATTTCAATAAAGTTCGAAACGTTGGCACGATAAAGAAAATGTTTATTTTGAAACCTACATCACACCAGACCGCATCTAACGATTTCCGAATAATAAGTAATAAATTAGTAATTCCTGTAGAATCATATGATCAACACTATGTAAAGCTTTGAATTTTCTTTTCTTGAAAGTGGCAGATGTCAAAATTACAATATTCTTTCTTTTAATTTCGCTGATTTTGAGAAAGTAAGCTTTTTTTTAAAAGTAATTGGAGAGCTGAGTGTGAGGAAATGTTAAAATTACGAAATAGTTACCAGCAGTTGTGAAAATTTCGACTTCGCAGAGGGAAAGTGATCCTTCTACGCCTACTAATTGTATGAAGACGTGCTGACCTACGAGAGTCCTGGCGCAAGTGAACGCCTTCGTCACTCCTTCCTCTGTAAAAAAAACAAAAAAACTGAAAACTAAAAATCGACAAAAAAAAAATCCTTAATTGTACAATACAAGCTGACGGTCGAAATCGAAAATGTCGAAAAGTGAAAACTCACCCAAAGTTCCGGGATACCAGGCGCACAGCGGATTCCTCTGGAGATCTGAACTGCTGTTGCCGACCCGGATTTCCAGATCCTGCAAAGGCTGCTGGCCTGAAAATATCAAATTTAACTTTGATACATTTGATCAAACTTTTAGGCAATGTCAATCGCGTTTGTGCCTACGCTCGACTTGAATAAGTCCCGCACGTAATTCGTGCCAGCCCGTATGTGTAAATTAGGCGGATTAATTACTTACTCCCTTCCCGATATAAACACCGTAATTAGCTCATAACATGAATCAAATAATTAATTAAAGCCTTTATAATTCTAAGTAACTGCTTCGAATCATACTCTCTGTATATGACAGGTTTCATTCTGCAATGACAGCAGTAGGAAATAAAACATGCTTTATTAACCTTAGAAAAATACTCTGTTCCATGGTCGACCTTTCAAATAAATTATTCACGACTTTAAAAATTTAATTAACCGTTTAAAAGGGTCTATTTAAAATTTTGAAACCCGTGGTTCAATGAATTAAGGTCATGTAGTACCAGGTCGAATATAAATGTTGATTGATTTGTTAATTATTAATGTTGGCCTGTGACAACTGCAAGAATCACTTCGCGTTTTGGCTGTTTAGAGTCAGAATTTTAGTCTTGTCCTTCCTCTCAACATGTAGGACATTTTAGCCTTGCACTTAGTGAACCTAGAAACTCACAAAATCAGGGTTGAGTATTCGATATTGATCCTTTGGCAAATACTATATAACTAATCTAATTTAGGGTTGGCGGGTAGTCAATACTTACACCATTAGCTCTTTTTCTATACATTCACTCTAATAAGTACACTCACTCGCAATATACACAACAGAAAAACACTCGTTCCTTTAAAAAATCACACAGGACCTGAACAATGTCGTGCTCAAGGAAAAGCAAAATAGTAGCATTCCTACACGCTCTCTATATGGAGCCAAGGAATGTTCAATTATCAAGCGTATACAAGCTGAACTGATGCACGGGGTTTGGTCCAACAATGTGTCAACCTCGCATGGTCCACCTATCGAACGACCTCTTGATTCGTGATAGCTTCACGGCCGATCCTGCCCACTGACCAGTTCTGTTTAACTGTTTTCATTATACTTTTAGTGTCAGGTGGAATGGTTCGGAAGTCAGGACATCGCAGAGTGGGCCTTTTCGTTGCCCTCCGTATGTATCTACCAGGGTAACCAGACAACACCGTTTAGTCGGACTCTCTAGTTATCCCCCCCCCAGAGTCATTGTCATTAATAAGCATATGGTGATGATGATAAGGGAGATGCTACGAAGTAGAGGTTTCGTGTTTTATAAGCTCTGCAGTCTTGTGGCTTATTGCACTTTTAGAGTCTTAAGTTCAGCTCAAATGATACAATCCTTCTCTTAAGAAGTGGTAGGTCATTGACTGACATTACTGCATTTCTTTTTCCCGGACCTTCTCCCTATTTTTTTTCCTGGTAAACTGAACAATTTTACCTATTTTCGGCCTCTGCCGGTTTTCGCTTCCTCGGGTGCGGACCTCCTTACGACTTTCTTCGTCCGCACCTTAGGTCCGTTCGTGGGTCCCATAAACTCGCCAGGTCAGTCGCATCCGTTGGTAGGTCGCTCAACGGCCGGTGCCGTTGGTCGGGTGGCTACGAAGCTGCGCTCCCGATCCATGTGGCTGCAGGCAATGGAGAGTGAGGACCTCAAGGCCGTTAGGGAAAGGGTAAGGAGCAGCCTCGGCAATTCCTTAACGCCGAGGTCCCTGAGCGTCGCCTTTGTACGCCCAGGGATGCATCCTCTTGCCCCCACTACTACACCAGCCGCCAAAAAATTGGGTTTTTGGTGCAGCTGCGTGAGGGCATTCCTTAATACCCCATACTTTTCTGCCTTGAGGTCCGCCACAGCATCCAACGCGCCTGCGGTCTCGTATGCCACCGCGAGGTCTAGGACGATTATCCCATCCTCGTGGCCACGACGTCCGGCCGGAGACTAGATCCATCCGGGGCTCGGTGGGGAGCTTCGACGGGGCCTGGTAGCCGGAGTCACGGAGACCGGCGACAAGGACCTCGAGACACTCGTCGTGTCTCCTCACTATCTTGGAGTGATTCTCCGGGCACGTGGAGAGGACGTGAGAGAGCGTCTCGTTGCCGGCCCCACACTTCCTGCATTCGGCCGGCGTGTTCGAGTCAGTCCGTCTCAACGCCGCTCTCGTGCCCATCGAATTGGTCCTCATGCGGAGGTCATGGATGAACCGGGAGTCCTGACGAATCAAAGATCCGTAACTAACTAACTACTATATTTCTATAGTAAATATTTCTATTGAGCGGTTGCTTAGCATTTCAGGATGTGGCAGTTGCATCCACCTCATTGCATAACCTACAAATAGGGTCATCGTACCCTTGCTTCACATGTCGATAACAGGTAACGAAGTGAGGATTTTTTAATCATGATTTTATTGGCACCTCTGGAGCTCGTCTATTGTTGTTGTGTTTGATCTTATTCCAAGTATAAGTTCTGACCCCACAGATTCTTCCAAATTCTCTTCTGGTCAGTTTGGCTTGTACCTTGAACCCCTTAAGTGTATTTAGACAACAACGTTCAGTCAGACGCTCCAGTTCATAGTTACCGCCCAACAAGAGTCACGGGCAGTAATATTTGCGCCATGGGTGCAGCTTAATAGCTTCTCTGCCGATCATACCCACCGACCACTTCTGTTTACATTTTTAGCGTCAGGTGGTTTGGTTCGGAAGCCAGGGCGTCCCGGCGTCAGACTTTTCGTTCCCTTCGTATGTGTGTATCCGAGTAACCAGACAACAACGTTTAGTCGGCAGTTCATAGTATCTCCCCTACAAGAGTCAGATGATGATAAAGGAACGCTAGGAAGTAGGGGTTTTGTATTTCATAAGCACTACAGTTTTCTGGCTTATTGTGCTTTTTCTAGTTCCTAAGTTCAGCTCATTGATACGATCCTTCTCTTAAGAAATGGTATGGTATGGAAATTGTAATGTCATTGACGGTCATTGTTGCAATTCTTTTCCCGGATCTCCCCCGTGCTTTAGATTTCGTTTTTATTGATCCGCTGATTCGCATTTGAAGAGGTGGCAGTTGCATCCATCACATTGCACAACCTACAAATGGGGTCATCATACCCCTGCTTCAAATGTCGATAAGTGTAGCGACCTGTTTGCCAGTTTTGGGTGAGGATTTTTTTAATCATGATTTTATACTGGCACCTCTGAAGCTCGTCTATACCTTTTGTGGATCTGTTCTGGAGACGTGTGTTTGAATTCTCAAGTAAAGGTTCTGACTATATAGATTCTTCCAGATTTTCTTTGGCTGTTATTACCTTGATCTCCTTCATGCCCAGTCAGCTACGATCTTTGATTTTTATGGATTTTGGATGGCTTCACCGACGATTTTGGTGCTACTTTTAGGGTCGCTGGACTGTCTGAACGTAAGAGGATTTTTTTTATCAACGTATTGCACTCGCTTTTTATTGCATTTTTAGAACGAGCCGGTGGTTAGGTCCGGAGGTCTTTTCGAGCGATTTGAGACTTTTGCCGTGACGCTCCACTTCATGGCGATTCTCTAACAAGACCATGACGAGATGGTTCACGGAGGGTCAGTCACGGACAGCATTCTGAGGGATTAAAGTAGGCACCGAGTACAAAATGTTATGCCACAGGTCATATTTGTTAAGCTTTAAAAAATTATCGCCTAAGTTTCCAGCTCCGTCCATGAAGACGAAGTAACTGAAATATTTCTTTCTAATAAACCTCGACCCTGATTTCAAGAAAAAAAAATTCAGAATGTTTATAACCTACATTTCATGAAATCACAATTTTTATTGAAAACAAAGCTTAAATTGGGGTCAAAGAAAGTTTTATCTCTCAGCATCAAAGCCCCAAGATCAAATCGGTTAAAAATAAACGCATTAACGTATTTATCCATATTTTTACATTCTCGCTTTTACCTGACAAAAGGGAACCCTTTCCTTATAGCCTTTGGTGATTTATCTCTTGTGAGATAGGACCCAAAGATGGGGGAACTTCTCTGGAACACAGGTCAAGATAATTCAACCTTTGACCTTTCCCAAAGATGACTTGCTACATCCCATTTCATAAAGCTTTTCGTTACGTCTCGCCTTAAACTTCGATTATACGTTTTATTCGGGTTAGGACAATTTCAGAACTATTCCCCAGTTCTAGAACGGGCAAAGTGATATAAAAATTATTATTTATGATGCTAGTGTTTTTAATAACGTTCAATTAATTAAGGTTTTTTAGTTGAGATAAAAAATTCAATGGCACGAACGGGATTCGAACCCACGACCTTCGGCTAGATACGCCGCTACTCTACCACTTGAGCTAGGCTTGAAAAATGGCAAAAAAGTATGGAAAATTCAAAAGGTGCGGTTGAGTCGGGAATTTTCCGAGCGGATCGAAGTCCCAACCTCAAGTAGCGGTAAATTGAGCCAAAGGTCGTGTGTTCGAATCCTGCTCGTGACACTGACTTTTTTATCTCAACTAAAAACCTTTAATTTAATAACATTTTTTGTTTTGTTCAACAGACAACTCCACTGTATAAAAACATCTTATTTAATCGAAATTATAAAATAACTATGTATTCTTTATTAATATTATAAGAAATTACATGGAAACATAAATCTTATTAAACTTAATAAAGTAGTGTAGATAATATACATTTTTTTAAAGCGTGAGAGTATACATTTTTTATTATACATTGAAAAAGATAAAGCGTTTGTCTTACTCTTTACGTAAGAACAAACTAAAATAACAATTAAAATATGCTAATTAGTTTTGTGTTTTTATCCTTGGAGTGGAATGGCAATATTGGATATATTTTATTCGTTTTGATTGGATTGCATAAAAATGAAATCTTGGTCGAGACGCTTCCAACAAAAGGAGCACACTGCGGTGCCGGTAAGGCCCATCCTCATCAATAGTGCCAATACAATCGGTAAAGTAAAAGCATAAGCGGATTCACCGTCCTTTAAACTAGGAAGGGTCAGGGTGGTTCGAATCGGTCCGCTCAGCAGGGGGTGAGATCCCGAGACACCTTTGTGATCCGGACAGTCGCGCCTGTTGACAAGTGGATGTTTCTGTCACAGGCACACAAGAAAAAAACAAACCGAAAACGATTAGCTGGAATTAGCCCAAACGATCTATTTGAACGACAATTAGACCGTATAAACTTGTAAAAAAAGGAAGGAAAGTGCAGCATCACTCTCTGAGACGATCCGTCGTTAATGAGCCCATTGAAGCTTTTCACTACTTTTGATTTCAAAATTAGCCGATAATGACGACGTTTGTGTAATAAGTTGGGCAATGTGATTTTTTTTAAAAGCTAATTACAACGAAAAAGTTATGGCTGATCCGCCAGCCGATGAAGCACTTCAAACATCATCATTGATCAACCTCCTTATCCTTGAAGGAAAAGATCATTTTCAACCTGAGTTAAAAAATTTACCATTTCATCATTTTTTTTAAAAATTGCTTTATGTTCTGAGCATATTAGCCAAAGATAATGTATTGTATTGCGTATTCGTTTTTTTTTTGGGGGGGGGGAGGAGGGTAGCGTGAAAAAAACGACAGAGGTGACGGTGGGAATCGAACCTACGACAACGGGATCAACGAGCCGAGATTCTATCGCGATAATCACTCGGCTACCGCGGCCCCGGTGTGTAAAATGTGACTTTTTTAAAGCTAATTACAACGAAATAGTTATGGGTGATCCGCCAGTCGATGAAGCACTTCAAAAATCATCATTGATCAACCTTATCGCAGTCCTTGAAGGAAAACATCTTTTTCAATCTGAGTTAAAAAATCGGCCATTTCATCATTTCAAATAATAAATTTATTGAATGTGTAGTGCTTGTAGTACCAAAATTGAAAAAAAAAACCAAAAAAAAAAAAACCTTAATATATTTTATGGGGTCTTCAAGTGGCCTTTTTAAGCAAGGGAATTTAATATTCTCGAGGTAGAAATGAAAATTCTCTCACTGAAATAATTACTATTATTATTTTATGCTGAAACACTAACAAGTTCCTATATAAAATTAAACAATTTTTCACTCCTCTGCGTTTGTACAAAAAAACGTTTAATTATACATAATTTTGTTTTTGTTTTCATAAGCTGTAATAATACATTATAATTGCTTTTAATTAGTAATCGCCCGGTGTTTCAGACCATTACGACGGGTTGCAAATCAGTTACGAACAAATTTTTTTAAACAGGGAACTTTCCTAATGGACAAGTTTCTGGCAACCGTATACTGACGTTATCCTTGATCAGCATAACTTTTCATAGTATTGCAAACATCAAGGGTAAAATGTTTATTAATATTACTGCCTATAAATATACTTACAATTAACCAACTTTCAATTATTTCTGACAGATATAAACAGCTTCCCACAACGAACATTTAATCTAATTTTTTTTCTTTCTACGAGGTGTGAATTATAAGGCCATTGTTTAGGTTATCCCACATAAAATTCCGGTATTTTTAGAAAATTAATATTTAAAAATCGAATAACAAATAAAATGTTTGGTGAGTAGAGACCGTTAGCCGATGATTATTCAGAAATCGTGAGATGCGGTCTGGTACGATGTAGGGTTCAGAAGGACATTTTCTTTTTTCCTGCCAACGTTTCGGTCTTTTTTAAGATCATCTTCAGGGCCTGGGATTTACGAACAGTGTTTACATCAGAAAAACATTTTCTTTATCTTGCCAACGTTTCGATCTTTATTGAGATCATCTTCAGAGCCTGGGATTTGCAAACGTTGGTCACATCAGAAAAACATCTTGTTTATCTTGCCAACGTTTCGACCTTTATTGAGATCATCTTCAGGGCCTGGGATTTGCAATACACGTCCAAAATGTATTTGCTAAATGTAAACAACGTCTGTAAATCCCAGGCCCTGAAGATGATCTCAATAAAAGTCGAAACGTCGGCCCGATAAAGAAAATGTTTTTCTGAAACCTACATCACACCAGACCGCATGTCCCGATTTCTAAACAATTCTAGATTTATGTTGGAATTGATAGAGCAAACCAGTTTCCCGGTTACTTTATTTGCCCTCTCTGGCTGACAGAAAAGAGAATAAATTTGAAAATAATAAAGAAAATACACGTTCTGCTCAACACTCCGCTGCTCAAACCCTCGAGCTCTCGTGACTTCGATCCACTCGAACACCAACTCATCAAAACCTACGACCTCCTTTTTTTCGTTATTTTATTTCCAATTCTCCTTCTTTTGGCCATTGTTCAACTGGCGTCATAGTTGTTCGAAGTCACGAGAGGTTAAGTGGTTAGAGCAGCGGCGTATTGAGCGTGGGTTCGAATCCCGCTCGTGGCACTGAATTTTTTTCTCAACTAAAAACCTTAATTAATCGAAAGATGTTTTGATTATTGTTCAGACACAGAAAAACCCCGAAAAATGTTTTTCAGAGATATTATTGAAAAATGCTATTTTAGTCTGACAGCCTGAGAGATTTTGTATTATCAACAAAACACAATTTTCTAAATGGGAATGTAGGCTTTTTTTTCTATTATTTATCCCTCTCCTTGAAAACTAATGTGAATATTCCCATCTCATCAATTACAAACGGCAATCTCGCGCCCTTGGTCGGTATAAATCTTGTATTAAACTACGATTAAAAAAGAGAATGACGAAAAATACCGTTTCCATCTCAAACATGTGGGAATGGAGAATTGTGCAATTAATCGACCCAACTCACCGCAACAGCCCCTCGTCGTGATCCTGACGACTTTGATCGGGTATGGCCGGAGGAGGTCGACCTGCCACCAGGGCGAGACTTCTTTCATAGTTTCCGTGCACTTTTTACCATCGTGGACGGTAGTTTTGTCACCGTCGTTCGCGTTGTCAGCCCACCCTCCTCGTATCGACGTCGACTGATTTGCCGGCCTTCTCAGGGCAACGTTGGTACCTGAAAAAAAAACAACAACAAATCAATATTGTACACTTTTACAATGGACTTCCGGGACGCCGATTGTCTCGCTCGCGCTCAACTTTTACAGGACATTAGCATTTCCTTAAATCGCGTGTTGCCTGGCATCGGGAAAAAAAGGCCCGCCTTAAAACAGCAAGTTTGACATCCTCTACTTTCACTGAAACTTTTTTAAGGGTGTGTTCAAAAGTTTATTTCCACAAGCCTTGAAAAAAAAAAAACAACAACAACTTTATTATGGAGTCGAGGTATTTCCTCCGTGGCCTCTTCTACCACCCGCTGGACAAGCTTTCTCTTTCGCCAAATACTCGTGTTTCACGTATTATTCCTCGAAGGTAATTCTCACGTCCTATTTGAACAGTGTATTATTTTCAGAAATAAAATTTTAAAATCTTACATAAACTATCTTTTATTTAAAAACAAAATCCTATGTATGGTCAGAATGTAAACTTAGAACTGTTAACCCCGATTTTCTCAAAGGTGTATGTTTTATTTTGGTTACAAACTTTGTAAATATGATATAAATCTTGAATAAATGTACAAAACGACGAATAACTATTCGGAAATCGTGAGATACGTTTCAGAATAACATTTTCTTTATCGTGCCAACGTTTCGAACTTTATTGAGATCATCTTCAGGGCTCGAGGTGTTTATTTTCTGCGTATTTGAGCCATTCTTCCGTGCCGTGTTGGGGGTGCCTTCTTCGTTCTTCTCGTGTAGATATGTATTGTGCTTAGTGAGCGTTAACCAATAATTATTTGGAGATAGTGAGCTGTGGTCTAGGTTTCAGAATAACATTTTCTTTATCGTGCCAACGTTTCGAGCTTTATTGAGATCATCTTAAGTAACTCGCAACACGACAGACGAGAATGTCACATCTACACGGAAAACAAACAAAACAACGTAACTATTCGGAAATCATGAGATGCCGACTAGTGTGATGTAGGTTTCGGAAAAACATTTTCTTTATCGTGGCAACGTTTCGACCTTTATTGATATCATGTTCAGAGCCTCGCAACACGGCAGACAAGAATTACACATCTACACGGAAAACAAACAAAACAACGAGTAACTATTCGGAAACACCTTTAGGGAAAAAGCACTTTCAGGTAGTTACTCCCTGTGATTATAACTATAGCGCGGATGATGACCATCGTAGCCTAGACTGCTTCACCGATGGCTCACTCATTAAGAACAAGGGAAGCGGTGCTGGAATACATATACCTAAATTATGCATCTCCTCCCCCCTTGGTAATAACACCTCGGTCTTTCAGGTCTTGGAAAGAGAGAATTAGTTGCTGGGGCATGAAGCAATTCCTTAAAGAATGGAATGTGTCCCCCTGACACAGGCAATGGAAGGAGTTTTCTTAAGGAGCGAAATGGTTGTTCTCTAACTCTAGGAGGTGAATCAGGAAGCTGATAAGTATCCTAACGAGCCATTGCCCTTTGAGAAGACACCTCTTCATAATGGGTACTCTACCAGACCGCTTCTGTAAAACAAAACGGCTCGACACTACCTCGCAGAATGCGAGAGGTATGCTAGTTCTAGATTTGAAACTTTCGAAGGATATATAACCAAAACACTCCCCAAGATAAAATCTTGGGGGTTTGTGAATAGGTCCAAAAGGTTTATGATGGACTCGTGAGCCGACCAGGCCCCGGACCTTTTAGGGATGGGGTACGGGCCTACCTAGGCTTTTAACCCCTCGGGTCCTGGTCACCCGTCTGCGTAATGTATTCGGAAATCGTTAGATGCGGTCTGGTGTGATGTAGGTATCAGAAAAACAACGTTTCAATCTTTGTCGAGATCATCTTCAGTACCTCTCAACACGACAGGCGAGAATGGCATCTACACGGAAAACAAACACTTTAAGCCCTCATTCGAAGTTTACCCATAAATGCTGGGGTTCAAGTCTGGAGCACGGGCTGACCAAGCTAAGACCCCGATGTAATGCTGTTGAAGATAAGGTTGTACTTTGCGAGCAACATGTTAATGGGCATTATCGTGCATTAGAGTAGGAGTGTCGTTGATTTCATCGAGGATAGGCATTAATTGATGTTTCAAAATTTCATCCACATAGCGAGTGGCCGTCAAAGACCCTCCATGAACAACAACCAAGTGTGTTTTGCATGTCGACGTGAGGAGTACGCTGCGGAGAGATGAAAGTCGAAGAATTCAGCCTTGCCTGCATTGACCCAAAGAGTTGTTAAGTTTATATCTTACAATAGATATTTCAAGGATTTACAGTATTTTTCATTGCCCGTGTTCAACTCTTTTGGAAATTAGTCAATAAAATATCAAGCTATCGAAGTAGCGATTACAGAAAATATTCTCTCAGTTAACCTTCCCTTAAACGATCTTTTAAAAGTTTTACAACTGAAAGTGAAGTCGTCACACGTGAATATTCCAAACTTTGATTACGAAATCCCTTGAACTTCTGATTACATTTGTAATGGAATTTTCCCTAAGTTCACTTACGAAGTCCCGCTCTCCCTGTTTCTTCACTGGTGACTCTTCATTACATGTATACTCGGATCGATTATTTTAATTTTAGACAAAAGTCGTTGGCTGTCGGTCTGTGACTAATAATCCCAGTTCCTCTTTTTCATCAGTTTCTTAATGGTTTAATTAATTAATTAGGTCGTTATCGGCCATTCTGGTCCGTCTACCCTCGCTGTGTTCGTCTGTCAGACGCGTTCGGCATTTCACCATGTTTATTAAGTCGTTTATTTTGTAGAATCAGTTTGGATCGTTTGCCCAGCACGGTTGTAAGAATACAGAAGCGACTGTGTAGTTCTTGTCTTTTCATATATGTGGATTCTATGTAAGTCGTTTGTCAATGTACTGCCCAAGTTAGAGGACTACTGAGCTGGTGCAGATACTGCTGGTGGTATTGAAGTAGCTGGGAGGGTAGGTTATGGATGGGTTTTGGGAAGCTTTGAGCCCTAGCCACTTCTACTTTGTTATTAATTTTATTTTTTAACATGCCCAACGTGCGACCACAGGGGTGACATAAACGTTGCTCAGCAACCAGAACTCGAGACATCACCGAGTCACTCTTGAGAACTGTTATTATATAAATTGTATTTATCCTTTTTTTAAAGCAGTTGCCGCAAGTGGGACTCGGGTTTCTGGTTGAAATGACAGGGACTTTATGTGAGCAAAGGATGGTTATATCATTGGTTTCAGGAAAGGTAGGGATGTCTGCGGTGTATATTGCGTAGAGGATGGTGCGAAGATTCGTCCTTGTGGTACCCTTGCATCTATGAACTCTGCAGTACTCCTATCGCTTAAAGTTGATGGCGATGATTTCTACAACGCGATGGCACTGATAGGTGGTATGAGAACGGCTGAACCCAAACTGATAGTCAGGGATAAGGTTATAGGAACGAAGAATGTTATGCGGGGAGGTTGTGTTTAAAAACGTTTTCTATAGTTGTACTCATTATAGACAACACAAAGTGCTTGAACGGTAGGATGACAGAGGTGTTTTTGGCTTTGGATCATTGGGATGGGGAGTTATATATATATAAATATAACGCAGGGTGGGTGTCCAAGACCCGAGGGGTTAAGTGCCTGGGTAGACTCGTAATCCATCCATAAAAGGTCCGGAACTTGGTCGGCTCACGTGTCCTGCATAAACCTCTTGGACCTGTTCACAAGCCACAAGATTTTGGACAATTTAATCTCGGGGAGTGATTTGGTGATGTCCTCTCCTTCAAAGATTTAAAATCTGTACCTAGCACACCTATCACTGCGCGTTCTATTTAGGTAGGTGTCGAAGGATTTGCACAGCCATCACGTAAAAACTAGGAGCTTTTTTAGTGGTAGATGTGCTATGGCTTCTGCATATGGGATGCCATTGGGTGTAAATGGTTTCAGTAGAGTGGAGAGACGTAATGAAAAATAACTCCCTCCTTTCACGAATATATAAAAGGGAAGAACAGAAATCCCAACAGACCCAACATTGAAGATGGCATCTGCTAGAAAACTACCGTAGGTAATCAGACCATATAGTGAAATCTCATAATCATGATTTATATCTTTCATTCAATGGACGGTGTATAGGTTATATTTGTAAAAATTATCGTTCTAACTGAACTATTTAACTAGGTTAAAAAGGTCCCCGTATTGTTGAAATTGCTCACAAGCCATTTATTTGGCCAAATGTAGTTTAAACAAGGCCCTGTGCCCAACGAAGCCTAGACAAAAGGTTGAATCTTTGCATTAAAGAACTTGTGCAATAAATCCTGTTTGTTTTATTTATTTCAAAGCAGCACCGTCTCTCAAAAGTGGAAGTAATATTCTCCACAAAGCAAATGTTTAACTTTCGTTATTTACGAGTCGGGTCGGGTTATTTTGTATGATTTCGCGCGTGAGAGAGTTTGAGAGTTTACCCTTCAACAACATTAACTATTCAAATGTTTTCACCAATTGTTAATTACGTACAATATGGGCTATGGGGGGATTATTTATATGACGAACGGTTCCATGATGTGTCTAAAGGCAAGGCAAGTTTCCCTTTGAAAAGCATTGTTTATAAAGTTTTCATCGGCATATCTAGACCAATGAAAAGAAGACCATGAAAAGAAATAAACACCCAAAGACAAAAACTCATACAGATTTTGTTCTTTATTTAAAACTATATGTTTTTTTATCGTGCTCTATGGAATTCATGTCAAGAGGACGTACTGGCTAATTCATTTTGGTATACCCCACATCCTCCAAGTAATAGGTGACAAGTCGAGAGGTAGGTTGATGTAACATGTTCGAGCATTAATACAAGGTTCCAATAAATGGAGCAAATGGGGACATAGCTACCAGAAGAACGTCCTCAATGTACCGTAGATTAATCAAAGGTGCGTTCATTACAGTTGATTCCATCTCACACCATAACTGACTGTCTTCGAAAAGTCAAAAAAAAAAATGTATGGCACATGAAGAAAACCGTCCTCAACTTCTTCACTACACTAGTATCCATCTGAATGTCCAAGCGAGATGCTGATTTGCGAATACTACACGATGCCTCTCCGATAGAAGACATCTGGTGCGGGACTAGAGACGTCTTCTCGCGAAGCCTTCTGTGTTTCAGAGCTCACCATTACGAGTTGACTACCTACCAAACTACCAAAGAAACCGTACCTGAAGATGGTTCCGTACTGCGGTAAGAACCATAAAATCCGTCTCGTTCGTCTCTAGCCGTCGTACATGGTCGACCTTTTCTTCGAACGATACTTGGGCTGGTCCTAAACCGCGATAGACCATCGTCGTAGGACGTAACGTGAGTACGTCGATGGAGAAATATCGAATGCAAGTGGGAATGTATTTATTTGCGCGACTGTATTATAGAAGTTAGTTTTAGGCTTGATTATTTTTTGTAGGTTTGGGGGGTTGAAATTACCTAGCTGTCCAGTCACCCTGGAGCCTAACATGTTGGCTGGAAAGCGATGATCTCCTGAGCATTTGTCTTAAGGGAGATACTACGACCTAGAAGTATATCGGTAATATACGGTATAAACCCTATGGATAGGAAATAGAGAAAACCCTTCGGGGTGAAAATCCGAACTCCGATTATCATTTAACCGTAAATGATGAGTATGAATATTTATAGTGTTATTATTCTACTTACAATGACTAGTACTTATTTTAAAAAAATAGGTGGATCATATTACAACAATATTTGTCGTGTCAGGCCGGATTTTTGCATGTGCGTTTTCCTCAATGGGACATCAGCTCGGGCTCGGACCATGAACTGTGTCCACATATATTGCCTTTCGTCAATTTTTTACGCCACCTTCCTCAACCGGTTCCTTGGCTATTGGGTCAATTGAAGGAGAGGTAAGTAGATTGTACGGTTAAGGCAGAGTAGACAATTGTGTACGGAGGAAATAAATCGTTGGGACATTACGGACCCTCTAATTGCTCGCTCCTGTCCGACGATCGGGTTGGGGGATGATCCCGTTGGGTTGAAAGACGTTATCTGCATACAAGAGAATGGCCTTTGATTCCTCACACTTTCCCACCTTTTCATAATAGACCGAGCATGACCAAATCCACATTCCAACAAGCGGAAATTTTACAATGTCAGACTGACAAAAACTAGCTACGATCAGAGCGAAGAAAATCTATACACTTCGAATCATCTCTTCGCCCATGAATCAGTGACTGAAATTACAAAATAACACACAGACGAACCACTGAAAATGATGAAATGGGAGAGAGCTGACAAAAACTCAGCTGTGTTCAACTTTTTAGGATGATTGGAGAGATGACAACACTCCCTAAGGAATAATTTTTTAATTAACAAATCAACTGATTAGAATGACAAAGAGCAGACGAAAACCACTGGAAATAATGAAATGCCGAATGTCTTGATGGACGAAATCCATGGAACCACTGAAAATGGCGAAATGTGAAATAAATGACAACAACCAGCCGACATCAGCGTTTCAGGGTGATCGGAGAAGAAGATAGAGCAACGAAAACGTCTGTACCATTTACAACTCAAATGGGCACTAATGGCAAATAGATTGGACAACCATTGAAAATATTCAGAAAAATACGAAACTATCCATTTGGATTCGGGATTACTGTTCGGAGATTAGTATAGAGGAAAGAAAACGCTTTTCACCAACGAACGACGATTGGAATGACAATGAGCAGTCGAAAACCACTGGAATTAATGAAATGCCGAATCCTTGACGGACGAAGTCCATGGAACCATTTATGGACACATGTGGAATGAGCGAAAATAACCAGTTGAGATGGGAGATAATGATCGAATGACGATCTACACACTAACAAATCAAACGATTGGCATGGCAAAGAATATACGGAAACTATTGGAAATAATGAAATATCGAGTGTCTTCATGGACAGACTCCATGGAACCATTGAAAATGGAGACATGTGGAATAAATGTCAACAACCTGCTGAAATCAGCGTTTTCGGGTGATTGGAGATGATGACAAGCAACCAAAACATCTACACACCCCTACAACTTTTACAAATCACTGAAAATATTCAAAAAAAATATGGAACTATCCAGCTGGATTCGGTATTACTGTTTGGAGATTAGTATAGAAGAAAGAAAACGCTTTTCACCAACGAATGACGATTGGAAGGACAAAGAACAGACGAAAACAACTGGAAATAAAGAAATACCATAGATGAACGAAATCAACGGAACCATTGAAAAATGGAGACATGTGCAATAATCAGTGAGTGACAATAATCAGCTGAGATCAGCAATGCAGGGTGTTCGGAGATGATGACCGAACGACGAAAACGTCTACACATCTCTACACCTTTTACGAACCAAAAGGCCACTAAAGACAAAAAGATTGGCAAACCAATGAAAATATGCCGAACCAATATGAAATTGTCCAGCTGGAGTCGGCACTACTGTTTGGCGATGAGTAAGTAAGATCATTATTTCACAAACAAATCAAAGGATTGGAATGGCTAAGAATATACGGAAACTACTGGAAATAATGAAATGCCAAATTCCTTGGTGGACGAAATCCATGGAACCACAGAAAATGGCGTAACGAGCAATAGCTAACAAAAACCCAGCCGTGGCCAGCATTTCAGGATGATCAGAGATGATGACAGAGCAACGAAAATCCCTACACGTTTTCGAATACAGAGGGCATTAATGACAAAAAACCGATAGGCAAACCACTGAAAATATTCAGAAAAATAAAAAATCTATCCAGCTGGATTCGGTATTACTGTTTGAAGATGATTTTAGAGGAAACAATACGCTTTTCTCCCATGACAAGGCAAAAAACTACTGAAAATTGAAATGCCGAATGTCATGTTGGACAAAAACCATCTGGGGCCAGCATTGAAAGGTGAAGGGCGGGATGATAGAGCAGAGTCCATAATCCCATCCATCATATTTACCATTTTCTCTACCGGTCGAAGGACACAAATGACAAAATAACACACAGATTAACCGCTAAAAATGACAAAACTTAACTACTGAAAGGTTCAGAAATGACAAAATGTTTCGAAGAGTGATCATTGAAAATGGCGAAACGAATATCTGACGGCCAAAAACCATTGAAAATGACAGTCCACGATGATTGTAGACAATGATGGAGCAATTCCAACCTATTCGTGTACAACTACCCATATCGTGGAAAACTTTGAAAGCTAGATATTACAGGTTGACATTGCAGTTTCCGCCCACTTAGCTATTAATTATCCCTTGCATATAAACGATCAGACATTTCGCAAAGCGAAAGTTGATTGGCTGGTGCAACGGTGCGTATTTTTTCAAAGCATACTCTTAAGAGGTAGGCGATTTTCTGGACCGCAACGACACCTTGTACGGGCCTGAGCTTTCGAACTACGACACGGTTTAAAGACAATAAGAAATGTAAAATGGTAGCGATTTTCACGATTTCGATTCTATCCAGTTACAATAAAACTCGTGTAAAGAAAAGCCGTCGAATGAAATCGAAAAGATTTAGTGGGACAAATTTCAAACTGTGTCCTTCTGATGTTATTTGAGTTGAAAATAAAGAAATCACGTTAAATTCCTTGTACGTGTTGAAACGACACCGACAAGAAAGGAATTAGATTGACACGGAAGAGTTGCCCAGGACAAAGGAGTTTCCTTTTTACCACTTGCCACTTACATAAAGTTGACAACAAAAGGCCATCGCCGTCTCATACAACACGAGGTCAAAACTTATCTCAGAAATTAATTTACATTGCGACAAAATTGCCGCTGATGATTAGTTAAAGCCATTACCGCCAATCTCTTAGCAGTTAGTAAGAATAACAATAGCCATCAACCGACGCGAGAATTGAAAAAAAGTAACGGTTGTAGTTGTTTGGCAGCGCAACGGTTAATAAGGATGAGAACCGAATTAAAAAAGAAAAGAAAAGAAGGAAACCTCTAAAAAGAATTACGAGCGAAATGTAATGGCAAACAGAGCATCCGACCTTTTATTCTCCTTGCATTATATATCGTTGTGCAACACGATAAAACCTGTTGGATCCCGAGGAAAGTGGAAAAACTTGCATAACTTGTTTCACCTATTTGAATCGTGACTATTTAAAAGAAAAATTGGTAGCGCTTCGAATAGGCATAAATTCAGACTAAAAAAAGTAGGGGTTTGTTATAAGGGATGAAGTAGGCCTAGAAACAAAGATTTGAAGTTCGTGAGGTCGGGTCCGGTTTGACGTGATTTTCGAAAAACATTTTCT
>CM077112.1:13976405-13989645 GCA_039619505.1 Cimex hemipterus
GAGAGAGAGAGAGAGAGAGAGAGAGAGAGAGAGAGAGACTGGGCGAATGGAAGTTAAACAGAGAGAAAAAGACAATTAGATGAAAAAAAGAATAGTGAGACGGGAGTGGAAAATAAAGCGTAGAGTTTTCTCCGGATTTCTGGGCCACGCAAACCATGACCGTTCATGACTACTTCTTGTCAAACTTCTTTAAATTCAAAAAGTCCAACAGCCCTGGTTGCGACACTGATGATGATGAGCCATAAAATTCTCTCTTGTAGACTTTTTGAAAGGAAAAGAGAAGACCCCTTTAGCATAGAATATAAATCTTTATTCAAAATATTTACAAACGTTTAAGCGTATTTACAAAGGAGTGCCAGTTTGTACTATAACCTCCTGCTTCAGAAAGTAATTTTTAAAAAAAGAGTGTTACAGCAAGACAAAATATGTTAATTTAAGGCTAAAACCCTAAGGCGTAGGCAAAGTGTAAACTAAAGTGCTTCACTCTCTTAAGCCTGTACTCAAAGTCCAAGTCATAGTTATCAAGCTGTCGGACAAACAGATTGTTGCTTAGCTCTCACCGTTCTTTATTGAGGTGTTTTTTGTGGTGTACAACGCAATCCATCCGCAAGTCGAGTGATGAGGTCACCAGCCGTAAAAACATGTTTTGTATAATTTTAGGCGAGGCGATGTTCGTGATGACATGTCGTGAAGGGCAAGCATACAAACCATTGGTTTTATGTAGGAGTTAGTTTACCCAGGTACTTCACAGTAGCAGATCAACGTATTATCCACCCCTCGAAGACGACATGCCGACGCAACCACAGGCCTGCCTCCTTGGTAAAGAGAATAGCTCACGTTTCCAGAAACTGCCAATACGTGACATGGCCTTTGCGAGTGTCCTGGCTATTCTATCCACTCTCCAGAACGAAGTGTAGATGGCTAGGTCATACGAGGCCAGTCTGAATCGTTAGGTCTTGGCATTGTTTTGAAAAATATAAGAAAAAGGATAGGTCTCTTTGGGAGACCAGCAAATGCGTCATAACTTTGAGACAGGGTTGAGTTGAGATTCGAAATTTCGTGTTACATAAATATGAGTGAATGATTTGAATGAATTTTCGGGGAAAGCCGTAGTTTATCATACTGCTTATCACTCTAGCATACCAAGCCATTTCAAACGCTTTCTGGATGTCCATCAAAACCATACCATGTGCTTTCATTTGTCAAACCTCCCAGTTACGTCAACAATCCAGATTGGCAGAAACATTGCTGCAATTGGAGACTCAGGTCAACCAGTATCTGAGGTGCGAAAACATCTACACAACATGGTTATACACAGCCATGAGCCCATCTGCAGATTATGTAATAGGGAGGAGGAAACAGCCATTTATATCATCTTCGAATGCGAAGCAACAGCTCAATGGAGATTTAATTTAATACACAGAAAAAAACTTAGAAATGAAATTGTAGCAGCGATAGTCAATGACCTGATACTTCTAAGGAGAAGGATCGAGTCTATTGTTCCGAACTATGCATCTAGGAAGGTATAATAAGCAGTGCCTGGGGCCATAAACACTCGCTTTCTAGTACCCTTTCCACCATACCATACGTCATCAAGGAATCTATATATCTGGGGAGGGGGGAGTCCTGACCGGAACCCAATCTGTTCATACTGGATAATCTGGTAGATATCCGAATAATGATCGACCCCCAGCTAACAGCATTCTTTGTAAAAACCTTACTTAGCGCGCTAAGCAGACGGCCTGTAGCTGTTTGGATCATTATGTTATCCGGCAGGCTTCAGGATCAGAAAGACTTTAGAGCTTTTCCAGACAATGAGGAAGTAACCTAGTATGAGACATTGTGTTGAACAGATTATATAGAATGCTATGGCTTTTCTTGACAATATTAGAAAAATGTTTTGGGATATTTTCTAGACCTGCGAGAAGGCCACTTCCTCAACAGTTGGCCCTCAACTTTAAGTGGACTTGTTCAGGACCAAAACCGTTTTCAGGCGCTTAATGCAGTAAGTCTGAAAATTCTCAGCCGTAAAAAATAGTGCTCAATGTATTTATTCATGCAATTCTGGGTTCGAATCCTGGCCGAGTCCTTTGTCTTTTTTAATAGATCATGCGATGCAAAATAAAGAACTTTGACGTGCGACCGCGACACCTAATGGGCAGTTGGAAGTTAAGCCTTCCTGCCTGATATAAATAAAATAGAATATATTGCATATGTTTGAAAGTTTTTAATTAATTTTCTGTTAATAAACGATTCGTTTCATGCCCCAATATGTACCTAATAAGCTGTAGATCTTGGGCTGAGATAGATGAGACATCTGAGGAACATTGTACCTATATAAAAGCTGTTGGCATATGGAAATTGGCCTTTTCTTCAAAAATTACGGGACAAACGATTCAATGGACAAAGAAATTTAACGAGGGTCAGGGTCCAGGGCATTGTTCTTCAACAGGTTATTGTGCTATTGTCCTGAGATTCATTGATTGCCGGCGCAGACCTGAAAAACTGTTTCACGTCTGAATCGCGAAAATACTTCGACCGAGGAGGCCGAGGCCAAACTCAAATCCACTCCTTGTACAAAATGCGAACACTTTACCGAAGACGCGCTCGGGTGTGCTGTGTCGAAAATGGCATTGTTTCGCCGTTTCGAAAAAAAAAGACCCGGTTTTTTTCCCCTCTGGGCAAAAAGAAAGGGAAGCCGAAGGCCTTGCTTATACACCGAGAACACATTGTCTGCAGGAAAATTAAGGAGTCAGGTGCCCTTTACCACACTTTCTGTTCCGCCCACTCTCTCCCCTGTGTTTTACTTCGCATGTTAAAAGTTTCCGGCGGGCGTGAGAAAGAGGCATTGTGAGAAGGCAGAAAAAAACACTTTCTACATACCCGATTTTTCTATAACAAACAATACCGCTTTTTGTCTGTTTTTTACATTAATGATATGAGAGACTTTACTAAACTTTCATTCTTTTTGTTCCTCTAGTTCAACAAGATTTTGCGCTTAGAAAACACAAGCGCTATATTGATCTCGGTGAGATGTTGGGAGTTTCGGCCTATTCGACGGGTGTAAAACGCAAAGTAAGCTAACGGTTTGAGAATCAAATTAATTAACATTTATGAAATATATTGGTTGAGATAAAAAAAGCCGGTGTGACGAACGGGATTCGAACCCACGACCTTCGGCTAAATACGCCTCTGCTCTACTACCACTTGATCTATCGTGAGATTACACATTTGAAAATTGCAAAATGGAGGGAAAATTCAAAGGTTTGGTTGAGATGGAAAGCTTTTGTCCGAGTGGATCCGTTAACGGTAGCTATCTGGCCAAAGGTCGTGCGTTCGAATCCCGTTCGTGACAATGACTTTTTTTAACTCAACTAAAAAGCTTAATTAACATTGTAATGATTTTGTTCTCCCTAAAACTGAATTTAATGGTTTTAAAAATCTCAGATACTTTTAATGAGTCGGTTTATTGACCTACATTGATATAAAACCTTTCTAAAGGTCCTAATGAAAATATTAATGATCAAAAGACTGTAAAAGGCTGCATTATTTTCAACTCCAATTAGAAACTTATATCACTTTTAAAGATTTCAATTATTGGTGGATACAGATTTTTAAAAAAAAATTTAATTGGGGCATAAAATCAAGCCGGAATAAAAAAAAGCACCTTCTTACGTTTCGTCGAAGCTCGGGGAGGTAAGTTCAAACAATGGATTATCTTTCAGGCCGGTTGAGCTCGCATTGTGAGCCGGAGTTCGTGAGATAGAGCTCATGAAACAGTCCTAACTAAAGAAGTAAATCACTCGTTTAAACATTTAATCGTTTACTGATAACCTCTGCGGTAACGCTTAATGGCTTGTACTGAAATGTTGAGAATAAGTGATTTTCATGTCCAGGATATCGGGCCAGTCTTCAAACCCGGGGGTTTGAACTATTCACTACTGCCCAAAGACAAAACGCAAAATCGCGAACATTTTTTGAGTAATTCGGTGGGCCTGGTCAGTAATAGAGTTTCAATATAGCCTTTTAACTGGGAGTTTTTCAAATTAAGAGAACACCGGCAATGGACAGATTGACCTGAATGATTTGAGTTCATCTGGCAATAAGCAACCCACTACAGGTTCATGATGATTTCACCGTCTCGCTGACCGACATCCAACTTCAACTCTAATTGACTTCACGACCATGAGATAACCATGGTATGAGTACTATGAAACATAAAACAATATATTTCAAGGGAACGTATCGGTATATAGATAGGGATAAAGGAAACGGCCACAAGGCGTCAGGCACCTCGACACTCCCAGCACAGCACGTGATTCTACCATCTGTTTGCCAAGAGGCCAAGTATGTTTCATCAATTAACCAGTCACGAAAATGTCAAAGTTGGCTGTTTTCGCTAGTCTGCTCTTGGATAAAACCCAATCGATCCAAGATTGGCTAGCAAAGTTAGCATGTAAAAAATCAATCAGTGAATGTATCTAAGATCATAAAAAACTTTGGAAATACAACAAACTGAGGTTATCTTGGGTACCAGTAGACGAGGGAATTGTGGGTAATGAAAAGGCAGACACACTGACCAGAATAGGATCGGTAATATATGTAGGCCCTGAACGTATTCTTATCAAACCTAAAACAAACAAAGCCTACATCACAGAATGGATATAAAAGAAGACAAAATAAGAAATGGATAAACTCTAGAGGTACTGGGCTCAGTAAGCTTTTGACCTCCTTCAACCCTCAAGGCAAACTCACTGCTACAATCGAGAGGGCTAAACTCAGATGAGTAGGACTACATACTGGTCATTGGCGAAAACAACTTGTTCATCTTCAATGATGACACCACTAGCCACTCTTATTACCTTTGAATGCGAAGCTCTCAATGGAGACATATAGATAAGGATAGGGATAAAAGAGGCCACAAGGCCTACTGCACCTCGACCTGAATGCATCTTTTGTGCTCCTCTGTTATTTAAAAACATACTTGCCAGGTTCAGGTTATTAACCAACCTCCACAGCTTTGCCAGCGGTTCCTTGCTTGTGGTTTTTCTTGTCCTATTCGGAAGAACATGCACCTACACAGACCTTCACAGAAACATAAAATGTGTTTTGCGGCCTCCTCCTCTTCCTGGCAGTATCGGCACAGTGCTGAGGAGGAAGAAACAGCCAATCTTATAATCTTTGAATGCGAAGCACCGCTTAATGGAAACGTAGGGGTAAAATATGCGGCCAATAGATTTTTTCGACCTGATTAGATTTATTGTGCTCCTCTGTTATTTACAAATCACTGGCCAGCTTTAGGTTCTGAACTAGCCTCCACAGCTTTGCCAGCGGTTCCTTGGCGTAGGATCTTGCTTGTGGTTTTTCTTGTCCTAGTCGGGAGAACATGCATCTACATAGACCTTCATAGAAACATAAAATGTGTTCTGTGGTCTCCCGGCAGTATCTGCACAGTGTTTCGTCTGTCTGTACTCATCTCATGTCCGGTGTATATGGTTTCTTAAGTGGCGGTGTCCTGTCAGATATCCAACCGGAATACTGGTTTGGTTGCGGCTGCCTTCCAGCAATTCTTTTGTAAGTTTTGCGGATGGCCCTTCTATGAATGTCTTCGCGTGCCTCATACCTGTGGTATTGTTTCACCAGGTTTTGGACTCATTAAGGAACCATTTTAAGATGTATCCTCTTTTGTGCCAGACTGCTAGGCCGCAGTAGGATTCTGGGCCTATCGGTCCCTTTTTGGACAGCATGTCAAACTTTTCGTTATCTCTATGCCCCGAACGTCCGGGGAAATGGAGACATTACCCGGTATCTAAAGAAAGCACAAATAAAGGAATAAGTAGCAACGACTTAGTACTTATTAGTAAAAGAATCGAATCGATCGAGAACCAGGGGACTAGGAAAATAAACAATAAGCCAGAAGGCTGCAGAGTTTGGGGAACAAACACCTTCTAAAATCCATCATGCGACTGGGTCCTTACTATTCTCTCTGGTGTAGGATCTTGCTTGTGGTTTTTCTTGTTCTACTTGTAAAAATCTGCACCTTCATAGACCTACACAGAAACATAAAATGTGTTCTGCGGTCTCCTCCTCTTCTTGGCAGTATCTGCACAGTGTTTCTTCTGTCTGTACTCCTATCCTAGCTTTCTTTCTGTCAGGGGTCCAATCCGAATGCTGGTTCGGTTGCGGATGGACCTTCTATGAAACTCTTTGTGACTCATACTTGATATTGTTCCACCAAGCTTTGGACTCATTAAGGATCCATTTTAAGATGTATCCTCTTTTGTGGCAGGCTGCTAGGCCACAGTAAGGTTCTGGGTCCAGAGTCCATGTTGGAACCCTTTCTTGCCAACATGTCAACCTTTTCTTTGCCTCTATGCCCCGAATATCCTAGGAACCATGCCAGGGTCAGGTCATTAGTGTCATTGACGTCCATGCAGTTCCAAAACCTCTTTGCCTTCGCCTCCCATGGGTCTAAGGTCCTGAGAGCTGGCGAGCTGTCAGAGAAAATGATCATCTTCCGGGGATGTATTCCTAGCATTTTTATTTCTCTGGCCCATTGTTCAATCGCTATGATTTCAGACTAAAAAACTGTACAATACTTGCCAAGGTTTACCGTCAGTTCGGTCTTGCGGTTCATCCCAATAAATAATTTTACAGATGGAATAGCCTAGCCGGATAGAAATTAACGCCTATCTAACGTTAAAGTTGAGAAAGAAATGGAAAATATGTCGCAGGTGGCGCAACGTAAAGCTTTTCCTAAAAAGGCAATAAATCATTCTTTGCCCGGCAGTGGTCGTCTATTAATCGTGAAAAGTACTATCGTTCATTTTGGTTATAAAAGCGCCCGTTGTGTAACAAAGGGGTCCGCTTTCAACAATAACATTATTTTACATTATCAACAATTATTAATGTATATACTCTTGTACAATAAATAAATTTTCCTAACACCTTTAAACGTTTCTTTTTTACTAAACGTATTGCTCAATAATTGTCTCGTTTTTTCTCACCACTACAAATAAATAAGACATAAACAACGGGACAACATAATAAAAAAACCGGCTCGCATTGAATTAATTGTCGATTAACATTGATAAGACTTCATTAATAAATTTTTCCATTATACATCAAACAACTTAGAAATTAAGCCTAGTGCATAATAAAATCGTAAAATATAATTAAAAATTAACATTTATGAAAACATGTTAAAACCTAGGCATGATAATTTAAATTTTAAAACTCATCTGTTACAACTTAAAAATGGCGTGGGCACTCTCGACACGACACGCAAGAATGGAACAGTAACACAGAAGGCAAACACTTTGAGCCCTGAAGATGATCTCAATAAAGCTCGAAACGTAGCACGATAGAGAAAGTTTTTTTCTGGAACCTACATGACACCGGACCGCATCTCACGGTTTTTAAATAAACTTACAAATAAAGTTTAGTTAAAGATAGGAAAATATTTTAAATTTATACCAAAAATAGCTTATTTTACCCCTATACTAATTTAACTATTGTACCTCCTGTTCAAGTAAAAAAAAAAAAAAAAATTAAAATTGTTCTAAATAAAAATAAAACGTATAAACTTTCTAAAAACTTTTCTGTTTAAAAATAATATGTGGCGAGATATAATTTGAATAGCGATATTTCATTACTTATAAAAAAAACACTGTACAACCTACGCTTTTTTCATTTCGGCGGACTCCCTTCATTCGCGCTAATAAATACATTCACTAAACTAAAAATCAGGCATTCACTAACTAGTCGGTTGGACGGTTCCAGATAGACCGGGTCACACTTAATCGGGTAGTCCCCAAGTTTAAAAAAAAATATATATTGATATTTTCATACAATATTTTTAAAAAAAAGTTGTTGTTTTTTCCCGAGGGTTCACTCTCGGTGTTTTTGAAAAAAAAAAAAAAAAGCCCATTTGTAAATAGGTAGGTTTCGAATGCAAGACCGCTGGACCGACGCCCCGCATTTGTATTAGTTATAAATTTATTTGTGATATAGTACATTTCCATTTTATGTTACAATTTTTTTAATATAAGAAAAAATTCTCTTAGGCTTATTTTGAAGCTGTTTTTATTTATTTTTGGCGCCACTATCCTAAGTTAAGCTGTATGGTTCGACAGGCCAGTGGGTTCTCTGTATTCAACGCAGACCGTGTCTATGTTTCACTACTGCCAAAAATAACTATATTCACACAATCCGGTAATTATTTAATTGATATTAATTATGATGTCCACATGGTAGCTGGGGCCAGCTTAGATTATACAAATTTTCGAGGATTTCTCTTCTTCAGTCTATTCCACACCTCACTTCACAATATTAAACAATATTAAACGTGTATATATACATTTTTATAGTGCCATAGGTTCAAGGAAATTCAGACGGTCTGTCTAAAAAGGATACCCTGTATATGTGTTCTAATAGGTTCAATTTTTGTGTATGATCATTCGGAGATAGTGAGGTGCGGTCTGGTGTGGCGTACGTTTCAGAAAAACATTATCTTTATCGTGCCACGTTTCGAGCTTTCTTGAGACCATCTTCAGTGCTCAAAGTGCAACAAACACATTGAGTGCTGAAGATGACCTCAATAAAGATCGAAACGTTGGTACGATAAAGAAAATGTTTTTCTAAAACCTATGTCACACCAGACCGCATATCACGATCTCTAAATAATCATGGACAAACGTCACTAATCACACATAACTGTGATAAATAAATTTTATCCAAAGAAGTTTTTTAAATAAAATTTATTATTTCTTTGAGCCAAAATTTTTAGTTGTCACAGTTCAGTAGCATAATTAAATGTAATGAAATATAATTTAATTTAATCCTTTGTTTTTCAGAAGGGAAGATCCACCATTCCGGCACTTTCGAGAGCGGATGGCTGAAATCTGGGACCCACACCCAGAATACGAGTTTACTTGGTTCGGGAAGCATTTCCATCTTCATCTGGCACAAAGTCAAGAACCTTTTGTAGTTCCGGGCATTAAGGTGTAAAAGGATTTTAACGCAAAAATAACAATAAGGGGATTATGCAGGAAACAATTTCTATCGGGCTCAGTTTGCTAGTCGGTGAAATGAAGTTAAACTTTTCGGCCTACGCCATCTTCAGTGTGAAAGAAAACCCAGTATAATGATCGATATCTTATTTCGTCACTGGGCCGACACGAAAGCTTTGTTTTGAAATGGACCTGTTGGAGGATTCACGAGCTCCGGCGAATTATTTAATTTTTTTTCTTCTTTTCTTTTTATACCGTCATAGGTTCAAGAGAAATTAAGACGGGCTGTCTAAAAAGGATACCCTGTACATGTGTTCTAATAGGTTCATCCTTTTTTGTATGATTATTCGGAGATCGTGCATTTTCTTTATCTTGCGTTTCGAGCTTTATTGAGATCATCTTCAGGGCTCAATAATCATCGACTGAAGGTTTCTAATCACCACACCTTTTGTGTATGTACTAGGAACACCGTCGTGTTAAAATAGTTTTTTTTATATATGTATGTATTTTTTTTAACACCGTCTGTAATCCGAATTTTTCGATAGTCTAAAAGATCGAGTTGGAGAAATCCTGATACACAATGCAGGAATAGGCGGATGTTTACAGCCTTTTTTGAAGGTCAGCCGAATCCTTCTTCTAGCCTTTGATCAATAAAATAGGCTCAATGTTAAAGTTACGATTTTGTCGGATTGATCAGATAAAATGCGATTTAAATGCGATTTGTTGAAGATGGATGTTTAATAGTTTTATAAATTTAATAGGGAACAGTCGGAAATTCAAAGCGAGGGGTCACTTTCAGCCAAACAGGCTTTTGTAAATTATTCGTTTCTTGTACAGATTTAATCTCTCTTTTTTTTGTTCAACATTTTGTTCGACGAGAGAAAAAGCATTTTTCTTATCTCATTAGTATTATGATTGCACCTGGAAGATTACAATGGGTAATCGGCGTCCCCCAAACCCAAATGTAACCGGAGCCGGGTCAGCACGACATTTACATAACAATGGCCAAGTACTTGAGTTACTTAACGTCGGGACATGAAGGAATAGAAAGCCGTGGTATTGATATGCCCGGAGCGCACTGGCACATGTGAAACGGCTCACGTGACCATTTCGACGGGACGGTCGGCAAGAAGTCACGGCAGGGGATGAAAGACTTAATTAATATTAAAATAATTTTGTTTATATCTCGGTGAATAATGATCACTAGAATGTGGGTCATGATAAATTGTGCACATTTAAAAAAAAATTTCCCTTATCAATAATTGACAAATTACTTCTTAACAAACAAAAACTGTGTTAAAACAGCATATTTTTTTATAATTAGTTATGCTATTTATGGTATGTCCTCAGGCAAGCATACATTAGTATAAAAGAAGTGCCGAAAATAATACAATAGGATTTTATGAGCCGTTCGAATTGGCATAAAAATCGGTACGAATCAATCAGACATGAAATAGACGAGGTTCTAATGACCTATGACAGTCAATTTCTCGGAAGCGACCGAGAAAACCGCAACAGGAATGAAACCGACACCAAAAGAAAAATTAGGAGAAAACACGATTCGGATTAAACGAAAAGTAACTTTCAAATTGCGTAATTTATTTAACGTAACAGCCACGATCCCTTACAAACAAAAGTGAAATTGTAAAAAGTTCCTTCGATCTTTGGGGGAATTTGGGAGGAAACTGGTCCGGCCTGTTGTCGGGGGTTTGTCGGGAAGCGTTTTTAAGCTGGAACCTCTTTCAGGATTGATTCGGATCGTAACCCGTCGAGAAAGGTTTTTCATCAAAATTGACCGTTGTTTGACCAATTTGGTAACGAAGAAAATTGGCTTTCCCGGCCGGGAAAGGCGGCTTATCCAAAAAAATTTGTTTTTCTCCGACAAAACTCCAAAATTTACGTGAAATTACTCTCTCTCGAAACCAATACAAAACGAAAAACGGATTTCTGAAAAGGACGTACATATTCGAACAGAATATTGGGAATTTCGGAGAGAAATGATCTCTTTCAAGGTGGATAAAAAATACCAACGCATAAAGCAAGAAGTTTCCTTAAAATGAATTTACAATTAATTGAGGTTTTTAATCCAGATAAAAAGCAAGTGTCACGAGGGAGATTCGAACCCACGATCTTCGGCTAGATAAGCCGCTGCTCTACCAGACCACGCACAACATCCTTAGCACTAAGTGGCATTTAAGTTTAAAATTTAAAATTTTGAAAACACAGCTGAAAACTAAACCGTTTCAATTAATTAAGGTTTTTAGTTGAGATAAAAAAGTCAGTGTCATGAGCGAGATTCGAACCCACGATCTTCGAGTAGATAAGCCGCTGCTCTACCGCTCGATCCACTCGGACACCAACTCTCCATCTCAACCCTCTTTCGAATTTTCCCTCCTTTTTGCAATTTTTCAAATTTTTTAAATCTCAAATAAAAACCTTAATTAATTGACCAAGCGGACCAGGAAATTAGTGAACATAAAATAAACTTTTTTTATATTTTTATTTTATTTTTTTAATATTTTTTTTACAACGATTTGTTTGTTAGCAAAATTGGCTTTTACTCTCAGGAAAGGAGGATCGTCGAAAAAGGTGAGTTGGCCTGATAAAATGGCTGAAAAGTCAGTATAACGGTTTCTTCCTGGGTTGATATACATCGTACCGATGAGAGTTCGATTTTCTATAATATTAAAAATATTTCCTCCACAAATTTAAGTCTTACTGCAAGAAAATACTACTTTTAAAACAATGTCTCAATCGTGCTTTCAACAATCGGCATTCTGACGTAAATTTGTCCAGTTAAAAAAATATATATAAGAGAAATCCGGCCCGGAGGATCAGAAAGCAATCCAGTCTTATATCGCTTTCCTATCGCTTCAGAAAAATCAGTACATCGAATAATTTTCATAGTTGGGTACTGCTTGAGGAAACTTAGCTTGTGGGCTTTGGCAGTTTCCAAAATTAAGGAAACCACATGCCTTCCCGGGCGGTGTCTTTCGGTTTTGGGGAAATACTCAAAAGAGCTCTATAATTGAACAGTGCTATGTCACGTACTCCTAATGCCTGATAAACAACCATGAGTTGAACCTTTTGAAATCATCGCGCTTGATTTGGCAGTGTGCATGACACAAACACGTCTCATTCCTGTTGATTAAATTATGCCTGGTGGAGTTTTGATTTGTCGTGTCAGATGACTGACTCGATTGCCGATTGTTCATGTTTTTCAAATTACATTTTTCCTTTTACACATCAAAAGTAAGTATTTCCAATTTAGTTTAAAAGTGATTGATGACATACATACTTTTCGTCGCATGACCGACTCAATTTTTTAAAGTGCTAATAGAGACACACAAATCTATTCATGGTCAACTTTCAAAGTTATTTTCGACTCATACGGGGCCAAAATATCGAACTTTTTAACTTTTCCAATTAAATTAAAGTGTCTGGAAAGTGCCAACTGTCGTTTCTACTAGAGTTCTGTAAGTTCTCTGACGGTTTAATGGGATTTTCTTCCACAGCTTCTATAAGAAGTTGGTCATCGATTGATGTTAAAGGTCTTCCTCGGGGTTTTCAGAGGTCATAACACCTAAGTGAACTTTCCACCGGTAACGAATATTCCTTTAGAACTCTATTAATCAACATGATTGATATTCGGATTGGGCAGCTCAACGACCTGCTCTGAACTCATCGAAATAAAATATTCTAAAATTGCGTGTTCCTCGTGTCACGTTTGAAAATATGGAAGGAAAACAAGAATTTAATGCATAATGTAAATATTTTTCTCGTTTAAAGTGTTTTAATAAAAACATTTCACGTTTGACAACCCAATATTTATTCAAAAATTTGACACGGAAATGCAAATTATCGTTTGAATTGTTGCGTACTAATGGCAGAGCGGATCGTCAAATTCCTGTCAAGAGTGAAATCACACGCCAGCATTATTATGCTCAGATTGGCGTGGAATTCTCACACAAGCGACAAGAACAAAGAATTATGGGAACGATAGAACAAAACATAACTAAATTATATTTAGTGGGCTATTTGGCCAATTTAATTCTTTCAATTAACTTTTTACCACCTCAGAAATCGTGAGATGCTGTCTGGTGTGATGTAGGTTTCAGAAAATAATTTTCTTTATCGCGCCAACGTTTCGACCTTTATTGAAATCATCTTCAGGGCCTGGGATTTACAAACGTTGTTTACATCAGAAAACGTTTTTCTTTATCGTGCCA
>CM077112.1:13998846-14010111 GCA_039619505.1 Cimex hemipterus
AACAGGATGTGCAGTATCATCTTCAAAGGTGAAAGTTGGGATGGTAGATAGGTCAGCCCTGTACGTTGAATACAAGGATGTGACCCATTGTGTCCTCTAGTCTGGGTCCTGTCTTGTACCTGATTGACCTGAAAGAAGCTATCAGGTATGATCGTATGATGAGAAAATAGTTTAAGGCTTTTCTGCTTCCAGCAACCGTTTGTTAGTCCCTATCGTAGGAACAAAAGACCTGCTTGAACCCAAGGAAGGAATTTATTCTTGAGAGATGGGAAAGATTTTTTTAGAAAGAGCTCTTGGGGGATATTTTCCTACTATAGGCAAGAAGGTCATCTGGTCATACGATTGAGATAAATGGTGAGATTTTTGGGGCTTTGAGATCATCTTTATAATATAAAATTTTCATTGCAAGGTAAAAAAGTAGTTCTTAGTACATTATAAAGTTAGGTTGACGATTACTTTTTTTGGGGAATAGTCAGAGGGTTTCATTATAAAGTCATATCAAGATTCATTTTTTGAATGTTTGTTTTTCATAATATACTGGGATTCCGAAGAATTGAAAGCTTTTGAAAGAAGGGAAAAACGATTAGATTATATTTCTATTATTTACGATTCTGTACGATTATGCCTGGATGATGATGGAAAGGTGTTGAGCAGATGAAGGTTGTTCTTCTGGCTCGGAACAAGATCAGCCGCCATTGCCAAGGCTATGACAGGCTTGGAATCGTCCAGCTTTCAATTTGCAGAGCTAAATTTTTAATTTTAGTTATAAAGTTGGCGTTTCGAACAGTACGTCTGTGAAGCGACAAAAGGTCTTTAAAATTTAACGAAATGGTACATAAAGATATCCAATGGGATTTAGTACTATATCTCGGTCAGAGAAAAACAAAACCTTTTGTCCTTCTGAAGGAGAGTGTTTTTCTCCCTAATGAACTTGGTTTAAAACAGCAGAACCTCTTTGAGAACCTTTTAGGTACAAACTTTTATTCTTACGAGCAAACGTTACTTTCATGCTTTCTACTTATTCTACTCATAAAACGAGACAGCGGTTCGCTTTTGTACTAATAAAATCAGCCTTAAAAGAAAGGTTTAGACAATAATAAATATAGGCTATAATAAATACGAAAGCGTAAAGACAGATTCCCCATAAGCATGCACTAAAATACAACTGGTTCAGAAATCGGCAAGATATTACTATCGGGAAACGTTATAAACTTGCTCGTGTCCGATAAAGCTATAGCGGTTTCTAGGTCAGTTTTTATGCCGGGGAAAATAATAAAGTCGTCATATGGCGTTTCATATTTATAAGGATCTTTTTGTCATCTTTAGTAACTGCGTAACCGATATTGACCTGGTTAAGCTGTTGAATTTTTTTTACTGTCCTGTAATTTTTCCCCCAAATTGTTCAGAATGCGATGGGAAGATTCTACTTCTTAGGGATATTCTTGTTGGGTTCTAAACAGATTAAAACTGCGCAAAATGTGATACCGTTCTTATCTTTTTTTTTTTCTCGTGTTTTGAATAAAATTTTGAGACTGGCTCAGAAGAATTACAAACGGGGGAGAACGTGACCGTCGGAGAAGTTGGAAATCCTAGGCCTTTTTTTTTTATATACCAACGTATTCACCTTTCAGTATAATACAAATTATCGCGGGCCGTTTTATTTAATTCGGTCGATTAAAATATATTTTATAATTTTTTGTTGTTGTGGGGGGCAAAATTTTGTAAGCTTTGAGGAAAGAAAGATCGGGCCGCGACGGTTTACGCGTTTACTCGACGCTCGTCACTGTAAGGCAAAGGTCCCGGGTTCGATTCCAGCAGCCCTGCATACAAATGTTTTTAGGAAGATGTATAAGGGACGAGGAAATTTTCAACTGTACATCAGCCTGATGTTTATAGGCGCAAAAAAATTTAATTATTTTCATATTTAAACTGCGTCAAGACAATCACAATCTCTTTAATAAAACACATTTGCGGATATGTGGAGAGTGACGTAATACAAAATCTCATTAATTCAACTAATACACTCTTTTCGATCAAAATCTAGCGAAGACCGTTGTCTTTTTTTTAAGGTTTACGACGGTAAATTACAGGCAGAGCGCGCCTTTCGAAAAACGTCCTTCAAAGGCTGTTCGAAAGGATCGGAACGCGTTTGGTATGGTATTCTACCAAGGAAAATACAATTCGATTTGAGAGAAACCTTTAAAACCCCGGACGAAAAAGTCTATATCGAATATTACATCGTACTGCCGGTTAAAATGAAAATCAAATCTTCCAAACTGCCACCTTATAAGCAAAAATCACGGACTTAGCGATGCCGAGGGATGACACGGCAGAGTTGTTCACCCGATGAAAAAAAAACTGTATTTCAGAGCAGTTCGTAAATAACGCACGGTCATAATGATGAAGCCTGACGTAATTATAAAATTGACCGTTAAATAATTTGGGGATCGTGAGGTGCAGTGTGATGTGATACGTTTCGACCTTTATCGAGATCATCTTCAGACTCAAAGTGTTTGTTTTCTGTGTAATTGTGTCGTTCTTCCCTGCCGTGACGTCATCAATCACGACACTCAAAAATAGCACAATTACACACAAAACAAACACTTTGAGCCTGAAGATGATCTCGATAAAGCTCGAAACTTAAAGAATTGACAAGACTCAAATTTTAAACTATGAGGTGGGTGTATTGAACAAATTGAAATTTAATATTTAATTGTTCGAGCTGAAATGCAATAGTAACAAAAATTCAGGTATAAATTGAGATGAAAGTCAGTTTATAGTGATAATAGTAAATAAAATTATTGAAAAAGCAATACATTTTTATTATTATCTTAAAGAATGTTATTATAAATTTTATATATTTTTTAAAATTCATGTCAGTAGCAATTTATTCCGTTCTTTTTGCGGGAAAGAGACACAAACCTTGTATGAACATGGCAGATAAAAAATACGTAGTTTTCTCTCTTCTCTGAATACCCTTCGCTAGAATAGGAATACCACACCTGTCAGTTTCAGCCAAACATTTTAATTTAAATTTTAAATCTCGAAAAGAACGGTCGGAGGGAAAATAAATTGTCGCCTTCGACCGGGACTTTATTATTCCACAGGGAAACCCGTTCAATACAGGAATTGATTAATCTACAGTTAACGATATCTTGTTTAGGCCAAGTGGAGGGCTAGACATGCAAACTGGCATGAGATTCGGCTCGTATCTCCGACCCAGTAAAAAACCGTCACGTTATCTCGTCTCAAGCGTATATTTTCAAGCCTCGTCCTTAAGATTATCTGCCACTCGAGAATATCTCAAGTCGTGAATAGGCCGAGGGATCAACAACATCGACAAAGGACCGCGTTTTTTTCTAGCCTTCAAGTACTTAATTTCTAAGCTTGGAGAATCCTTGAAATAAGAAGAACAATCAAAGTCAGAAAGCTCTCACGGTTGACTGGGAGGGAAAAGAAAATCTTATAAGGAGGCAAACATTGAAATGCAATTTATCTCCGACCATTTGACCACCGTTATCATTTTTGAGAAAAAAAAAACTGGCTATTATAAATATTTATAAATCGTGAGATGCGGTCTGGTGTGACGTAGGATTCAGAAAAACATTTTCTTTATCGGGCCAACGTTTCGAACTTTATTGAGATCATCTTCAGGGTCTGAGATTTAACATTGTTTATTGCAACATCTTTGTGCAAACAATGCTTCTAATGTCCAAGCCCTGAAGTGATCTCAGTAATGATCGAAACGTTGGCACGTTAAAGAAAACGGTTTTCTGATGTAAACACTGTAAATCCCAGGCTCTGAAGATGATCTCAATAAAGATCGAAACGTTGGCACGTTATAGAAAACGGTTTTCTGATGTAAACACTGTAAATCCCAGGCTCTCAAGATGATCTCAATAAAGATCGAAACGTTGGCACGTTAAAGAAAACGGTTTTCTGATGTAAACACTGTAAATCCCAGGCTCTCAAGATGATCTCAATAAAGATCGAAACGTTGGCACCATTAAAAAAATGCGATAAAGAAAATCTTTTTCTGAAACCTACATCAGACCAGACCGCATCTCACGATTTCTGAATAATTATCGATTAACAAGAGGGAAATGTTTTCAAATTATGAAGCTTTTCAGGAAAACATTTATTGAATAAAATTATAATTTTTATTAACTTTAAGTATTGGAATCCTTCTCTGTATCGCCTTAGATACAAAAAAAGATACTGGAAGTAGACCAGAATGTTATAAAAAATTAGTAATAGACTAATAGTTGAGCTTAAAATGGCCTCGGACTATTTGCTACATTAAAAAGTAATTAATGCTAATGAAATTTATGGTATAAGTGGCAGTCTGAGAACTGATGATGCCGTTGGTTTTATTTTATCAAAACTGAATTATCACATTAAAAATATTTGTGTTTGTAAATAAAGATTTTTACAAAACATTCTTCCCAATTGAGGACCTCAAATAATCAACAGCCTTCCAGAAATCCAGAACCAACCCTGTCAGAACGATAGTCTCATTTTCGTCAGTAATCGATTAACGGTCACTAATCACCACGCATTAAAATTTAATAATTACACGACGCAACAATATAACATCATTCATTGACTATAAATGCCCTCAATTTAAGTTCTTCGTAAATAAAATTGGGCATCAATTGCCTGGTTTTTTGGTTTCAAATTTTACCAAGAAGTCGTCTGTCTAAATTGCTACGGTTTTCACTATTTTCGTATGAACTTAGAACTTAGAAAAAAAAAAAGGCTAAAGCTGTACCACCAGTACGATGGAACATAACCATTTCTTTTTCTATTTCTCTTATAATCCAAACGTCAAAATAGATATTTTAAAAATCCTTCTGACACTTATCGAGGGATGTCCTTGGAGATACTGAGGTATTCTCTCTAATTATTCAGAAGAGGTCTGGTGTGATGTAGGTTTCAGAAAAGCATTTTCTTTATCGTGCCGACGTTTCGAGCTTTATTGAGATCATCTTCAGCGCCTGGGATTTATAAATATTATTTACCTTTAACAAATACATTTTGGATGTGGAAAAAAGTGAATTTATACAATGCTAAATATATTTTTTTTTAAATATTCAATCGAAGTATTTCTACTACTCAAAGTTAGGTTCTAAGTTGGACCGCGTGAGGGTAGATATATCCAAGAAGGATGCTATAGTGTAGTCCTCTAGGTGGTTGGGGTGGTATTAATTGTCATACATATTAAACCACTTTTTGGTTGGTTATGTTGATGAGGATACTAGGAAGAGGGGTTTGTACTAGTTCTTTAGTTCAGTGCAATGGACTCAATCCTTCTCCTTAGAAGTATCAGAGATCTTAGAGGTATCAATTGGCAGTACTCCTATGAGTCCCAGGAGTTCTTTACTTAATTGTGGTTAGTTTCGCCATCAACGGTAGTCGGTGAAAGGGGTGGAGGAAAAACATCGATGAGTCACAAGGGCATCTTATCATCTACACACTATCTCTTACTTAAATCCTACCTGGCCGACTGTAAAGTATGGGTTCTTCACTCTTCCCTTGGGACAATCCTTGTAATGTGATGTGTTTCTGAAGACCTCGTGTGGAAATGACAGGGTGGTATGGTATGGTAAAGAAGAATACTAGGAAGAGGGGTTTGTGCTTCCCGGATACTGCAGCCTTTTGGTACCTTCCTAGTTCCTTAGTTAAGCGCAATGGACTCTATCCTTCTCCTTAGAAGTATCATGTCATTGACTGTCTCTGCTACAATTTCATTCCTTACGTTTTTTCCATATGTTAGGTTGAATCTCCATTAGCTGTGGCTTCGCATTCCAAGATGATATGGGTGGCTGTTTCTTCCTGATTACTTAATCTGCAAACAGGATGATCGTTGTATATGCCTATGTTGTGTAGATGTTTTCTCAGATGCCCGTATATCTTCAACTGCAGCCAGTCTTGCTGAGGGTTGTTTTATCATAAGTTTACTACGTCAAGCATCTCTAGAGTTTATCCATTTCTCCTTTTGTTTTCTTTGGATCCAGTTTGCGATGGAGGATTCTGTGGGTTGTATGGACTTGAAGATCCTCCTCCGGCCGGTCTGTTTGTTTTCTCGTTTCCCAGAATTCCTCTGTGCCCTGGCGCCCAAGATATCATCAGATTGTTGTGTTTCCCCAGATTTCGGAGCCATCTGTATACCATATCGCTGTATCTGATGCGATCTCTGTTCTTCCTCTTAATGTTATTATTTCTGTCAGATACCCTCCAGTGGACTGCAGAGTAATGATCCTTACGGCTCATCTGACGGTTATCTGACATCAACTGAGGAAGGACAAACGGCAAATATTAATATTATAAACTTCTCTTTATTCAGAGACTGGTAGAGTAAAAAACTATCATTTTTCCTTTGCTCTTTGAAAATTGGTATTTTTATATTTAATCGAGGTGTTAAAATTTATTTTTTGCTCACGAATAAATTAATTTGCAATATTCTGTTCAAAAATCAGTTTACAGTCGTAATTTGTTCTGTCACTCCGGTGAGAAATAGGTCAGCTATTAGATAACCGTTTCCAGAGGAGGTCGGCTAGAAAAAAATGTCCACCTTCATATTTTTCCATCACATAAAAAAACCATTAAGCCCAATTTTATTGTCATTTTAGAAAATTAAAAAACCAATTAGTAGGATTTGCTATAGGAAATTTCGTTAAAAAAATAGTTATTGAGATTTTGTTTTTGTAATACTGTTTGCTTATCAATTGTGCTCAGCTTATTGTGTCTTTATGTAGACATTTCTCACCAACACGCATAATCTATGCCGTGAATGCATTGGATAACGATTGACACGTCGAAGACCGTGTAACCCAGTATAAAAACCAATGACGAAACCCTTTCCTTTTCTGATAATGGCATAAAAAAAACGTTTTATGATCGGATTCGTCGTATTGTGTTACTTTCTATAAAACGTTACAAGTTTTTATGTTACAACTGTATGACGAAGACGTTTAGCAGACATAAAATCGATTGGCATTTTATTGTAGTTAAAAACTGTACATTTATATGTGGTGATTAGTGACCGTTAATCGAGAATTATTTAGAAATAGTGAGATGCGGGCTGTTGTGAGGTAGGTTTCAGAAAAGCATTTTTTTAATGGTGCCACGTTTCGAGTTTTATTGAGATCATCTTCAGAGCGTGGTATTTACAAACATTGTTTACATCCAAAAACCATTTTCTTTACCGTGCCAACGTTTCTACCTTTATTGAGATCATCTTCAGGGCCTGGGATTTACCAACAATGTTTATATCAGAAAAAAAGTTTTCTTTATCGTGCCAACGTTTCGATCTTTATTGAGATCATCTTCAGCGCCTGGGATTTACAAACAGTGTTTATATCAGAAAAAACGTTTTCTTTAGCGTGTCACGTTCAAGCTTTATTGAACTCATCTTCAGAGCCTGGGATTTACAGTGTTTACATCCGAAAACCATTTTCTTTATCGTGACAACGTTTTGATCTTTATTGAGATCATCTTCAGAGCGTGGAATTTACAAACATTGTTTACATCCGAAAACCATTTTCTTCACGTTTCGACCTTTATTGAGATCATCTTCAGGGCCTGGGATTTACCAACAATGTTTATATCAGAAAAAACGTTTTCTTTATCGTGCCCCGTTTCAAGCTTTATTGAGATCATCTTCAGGGCCTGGGATTCACCAACAATGTTTATATCAGAAAAAACGTTTTCTTTATAGTGCCCCGTTTCAAGCTTTATTGAGATCATCTTCAGGGCCTGGGATTTAAGATTGTTTACAACAACATGTTTGTGTTGTAAGCATTGTTGCTTGCTTGGGAAAGCAATCGTACCAACTTACACCTCACCCCCAAAAAACGAAGTAACTTTACCATAATGTGGGCTACTCTAAAACTTCAGCAGTGTCATAGTAGTAGTATGCAGCATAGTTGCCAGCCTTCCAACAATGGTACCAACTGAAACCTTTCACTTCACTTTCAGCTAAGCGTGTTTATGAACTATGTGGGCTACATCTTTGGCAGTGTAACTTCTAAGTGTTAAGGCATAGGTGCTTGCTTGAGGAAGCACCTATGTAGTACCGACTTACACCTCACGCCCAATAAAACGATGTAACTTCACCAACTATGTGGGCTACTCTAAACCTTTAGCAGTATCATAGTAACCAGCATAGAGATAAATAGTTTACGTATTCTGTTCAATCCCGCTACAAATATTTATTTCTTGAAGAAAAATTACCGTGAACTATGGAACTCTCTCTTCCTCTCTGAAGATGGCGCAATGCCGAAACTTTCAATAACTCAATACCCATAAGTGGCCCTGTGCCGGTGTTGAAAAATTCAACTGTGATGTGAATCAATGCTAAAAAGTAAAAGTAGGGTTCATAAAAGATATGGCATGTTTATTTTAAGGCTGAAGAATATAAAGACGGTTTTATACGGAATTCTAATCGGTTTAGGGTTTTTTTTAAATGTCAGATATTTTTCCCCTTGCTTCTTATGGCTTTTATGAACGAGAAGTTTATAGATATAAGTACCCGAAGAATAGACTTGACTGCTTGCTCGTATTAATGGAGGAGAAGGACAGTCTAGCCCTCAGGTAGCAATTCACAAAGGATCATTTATACCTCGGGGAATTATTTCCTATTAAGCTCCCGCAGAAAGGTTGCGCCGAGGAGATTATCTTCGCGAAGAAACACGGGTTAAATTGTGGTGCGCGTCGTGCCATTCGCCCTCCAGATACATGCTAATGCAGGATAAGTCTAGACGTAGCAAAGTTCAAGTCGTGCATGCACCACAACGTACGACGTATGAATCCAATCCAATAACCGGGACAAAGCGACCACCCAGCCCGGCTTGTCACAAAAAGGCAATTATTATCGGGTTGTAATAACAGAGTTACGTACCTCTTTCAAGGAATGGAGCCGAGGAGAATGATTTCAACCGAGTCGGCGTTATACATTTGACGGTTTTCAATAGTTAGCAATTTTTTAATTTATTAACGAGCATTTTCTATTCCTATGATCAGGCTAAAAAAAAAGACTTTTTTTGAACCAATGCCTTACTAATCTAGGAAAATCAATATGTGAAGAGTAGAAATTCCAAATGTTCTAAGCGCTTTCTGTTATTTTTTTCCAGGCAAGCAATAAAACTGCATAAGTCAAATTGTAACTCAAAATTTTTTATTAAAATGTATATTATTGGTAATATATGAGTATGTTCTTTCGCAGTTAGTACAATTGAAAAACAAAAACAAACTCGTTAATACGCAAAAAAAAAGAAATGGAAAAAATTACAATGTACCGTGGTCCATGTACGTTTTCGTAGTCAATTGACCAAATTGCTTCTTTCAATCAGTTAATTATTATTTCTAAGGTCTTGGTTGGGATAAAAAAGCCAGTGTCACGAGCGGGATTCGAACCCATGGCCACTCGGACACCAACTCTCCATCTCAACCTGCACCCGTTCGAATTTTGCCACTTTCGGATTGGATTCTCTTATTCTATTATTCGTCAGATGCGGGCTGTTGTGACGTAGGCTTCAGAAAAGCATTTTTTTAATGGTGCCACGTTTCGAGCTTTATTGAGATCATCTTCAGTGCATGGGATTTACAAACGTTGTTTAAATTTAACAAATACATGTAGGATGAGGAAAAAGGGGAATGTATACAATGCAAAAAATATTTTTCATATTCACCCAAAGTATTTCTACTGAACAAGCTGTTCTACGCAGAAAACTGAGTGAGTAGAAATACTTTGATTGAATATAAAAAAATACTTTTTTGCATTGTATACATTCCCCTATTTCCACATCCTACATGTATTTGTAAAATTTAAACAATGTTTGTAAATCTCAGGTTCTGAAGACGATCTCATTAAAGCTCGAAACGTTGGCAAGATAAAGCAAATGCTTTTCTGAAACCTACGTCACACCGGACTGCATCTGACGATTTCCGAATAATCACCTTACTTAAAGTTTAATTAATCGAAAAGAATTTCATTGGTCAATCGGATCACGAAACCGAAACGAATTATTAGGGTTATGAACGATGGACAACAAAAACAACAGAACAGATTACGAAAAAATCTCAGTTTTGGGAAAATTGGCGACGTAGATCGTTTAGAATTTTCACTCGTCAAATGTCTATTTTAATTGTATTATTTTATATTTTATATAGCGAGAATAAATACAGTAAATTCCTGTAAATTCAATTTAACTCTCGTGTTGTAAACAATGAACCTTTATTGTTACAACAAACTCCCTCAAAAGCAAACAAAACGTTATTTGAGATCCTGTTTGTCCCGTCGTTCGTTACATGTTGTTAAACGATATTTTACCGGGTAAATTGTTTATGCAGCAATTATTTGAATTCAATTTCGAACGTCGGATGTATTTAGCAGCGAGGTTTTAACCGGTGGTTGATGCGTTGATGGGCATAATTGGGATGAAAGTTGCCGGGTTTAGGTGCCAAACGGCATTGGACGCCGAGCAACTGAAGGATTGAGTCAAACCGGTTTAGAAATCAAAAGGGTCCGTTTGTTTAATTGAAAAGATCGAACTTTCATTTTCTCACTTGCACGTCGTCCTTCAGCTGAGTCACCACTAAGCCCTTCAAAGCACAAAACCTACATTGTGTCAAAGGGAAAGTGTTTTAGGTTAAAAATACATTTACGATTGTATTTATTTTTCAAAGACTAAAAACCCCAGATATAAGCAAAACAACAAAAATAATATTGAATTAATTAACGTTTTAAGTTGAGATTAAAAAAGTCAGTGTCACGAGCGGGGTTGAAATGGTAAGTTGTGCCCGAGGGTCATCCGAAGTCACGCTCAAGTGGTAGAGTAGCATTGATACGACGAAGGTCGTGGGTTCGAATCCCGCTCGTGATACTGACTTTTTTTATCTCAACTTAAAACCTCAATTAATTAAATTTTATTAATTGGTCAAGCGGGCCACGAAAAAATAGTGAATTTATCTAAAATAATTTTTTTCGTGCAGAACTTGCAATCAGTTTATATCAATTCCGTTTTAATCTTATGTATCGCATGCAAGCAGTCCCGTATGACAGTTGTCAACGACGAAACCAATTAGCTTTTTACCTCATGATTTACCATAATTCTAAAGAGCATCCTACCTTGTCCGTGATTCTGCCTCCGCCCGTGTATATTTCAAATGCGTCCTGATTTTTGAAGTCATCATTATTTATGATCACCTTTTCCCTGATATACCATTCGTCAGCGGTTATCCCTAATTTATTCATGATAAAAT
>CM077112.1:14010121-14025360 GCA_039619505.1 Cimex hemipterus
CCTATCGCACGAAAAGGACCGCTAATTTAGATTTGAAAGTAAAATCTCAGCCAAAGGAAAAATGCAGAGATGTGTGGATAACTGGGAAAAAGCTAAAGATCTGGATAATTTTTTTTTCGCCTTTTAATTTATATTTGTTTAAAAATCAGATACTTTAATATTTAAATTAGTCGAAAACGGCCAATTACGTTGACTTTTTAATAGCCGGGCAAGGTGCACTTTACGGACGACGGATGTCCTTTCGCAATTCCCTAACCTCCATTAAAGGCGTGCTATTGAAAGTTCGAACTCGAGTAAATCTTTAAGTTTTGATTATCTCGTAAAAACAAATTTATACAGTATTTTAAGAGAGAACTTTCACTATTTATTCCCTTCACGATTCCTAGATGTTTTAGTTTGCCTTGCAAAGTACAAAAACTCCATAGCAATAGCTATTTACAATGTAAATAAACCCCCGATTCCTAAGCCTGGAGGATTTGCTATGAAGGATTTCGACCTTATATGGGGCGAAAGTTATCTCCAAGCCTTCTCTCTCTCTCTCCCCCATTTCTGCCCGGAATAAAGGCGTCCACGTTACTCCTGATATTTCCGAAATAACACTTCTATCTTCTGCCCGGCGAAATAATATCCAGCCGGAAATTAAGCGTCGTTTCCAGAATCTCCAAGCATACCTGCGAACAAACAAGAAAATAGTTGTTACAACAACACTCTTATAATTTATATTAAATTTATTCATTTTAAAAGGACTACAAATAAATGTATTGTAAAATTTATTAATATTCTATTATGTTTATATGACATTAACGTGTCTTATAGAAAAAATTGTGCTGTGCGTATTGAAACATAGTAGGGATTGATGGAGTGAAAGGATTAAAAAGTTTTCAAACCGCTTTTCGATAAGCCGGAGCAACTAGGTTTGTCGGCTAATAATTTATGGTCTTGTTTGGCCGAGTTTTGAACCTAACGAGGCAAACTTTTCGCCCAAATCCCAGCCCCCCGTGGAAACGCACGCAACCTTCAGATTTTACAATTACTTTTTCGACGTCGAACACGTTAATATGGAAATAGGTACGATATTATACAAAACTCGGAGCGGGGGGAATTATTAGCGAGGGTCGTTAACTTTCCTTGATAATTGGGGGTAAAATAACAAGACCTATGGTGTTATGATCGTGTATTCAGTGGAAAGGCCAACTATATAAAGGTTATAAGCAGGGCTTCAAACGGATTAAAAAGTTGGGAAACAAACTATGTATAGAACGTTATGAGAAAACTCGAACAATTTCAGTAAACTTGCATGAACTTGGTTTTATTCAACAAGAAGCCTCTACATTATTTTCAAAGTAATCTTCTTTATTTTTTTAACAATTTCATAACGTTTAAACTTTTTTTTAATATATGAACCTCAGTTCTAGAAGACAAACAATATTGCTCGTATTTCTGGAAATTAACCGTTCAGCGGAGTGTGGCACCCCCTAACGCATATTGCTTCATAGTGAATCGATGGTTTAAAAAAACAGAAAGAATCAGCATCGATTTTTCACCCATTACGTCGAAAAAACCGGGAGGCCCGCAAGGCAGTGTTCTAGGTCCAGTCCTCTTCACCAGGGCTTCCCAAACGTTTTGACATTTGCAGACTATCCCATTCAAGCATTTAAAATTAGTTATTTATAGTACATGTAGAAAACGGAAATTTTATAAATTAATGGGTACACGGGCCGCGGTGTTAGTGGTTAGCGTGAGAGATTCTCGGTTCGTAGATCCCGCGGTCGTAAAAAACGAATACGCATAACATAAAGCCATTAAAAAAATTAATTAATGTGTGGTGTTTGATGACCGTTAATTAATGATTATTTAGAGATCGTCAGATACGATCTGGTGTGACTTAGATTAAAAAAAAACTATTTCTTTATCGTGCCTAGTTTCGATCTTTATTGAGATCATCTTCAGAGCTCAAAGTGTTTGTTTTCGCCGTGGATGTACTGTTCGTTTTGTTGTCGTGTTGAGAGACCAACAAACACTTTGAACCCTGAAGACGATCTCAATAAAGGTCGAAACGTTGGCACGATAAAGAAAATGGTTTCAATAAAGATTGAAACGTTGGCACGATAAAGAAAACTTTTTTTCTGATAAAAACACTGTTTGTAAATCCCAGGCCCTGAAGATGATCTCAATAAAGATCGAAACGTTGGCACGATAAAGAAAATGGTTTTCTGGTGTAAACACTGTAAATCCCAGGCCCTGAAGATGATCTCAATAAAGATCGAAACGTTGGCACGATAAAGAAAACGTTTTTTCTGATATAAACATTGTTGGTAAATCCCAAGCCCTGAAGATGATCTCAATAAAGGTCGAAACGACCGCTCCACAAATAAAATATTTTTCTGATGTAAACAATGTTTGTAAATCTCAAGCTCTGAAGATGATCTCAGTAAAGATCGAAACGTCGGCACGATAAAGAAAATATTTTTCTGATGTAAACATTGTTCGTAAATCCCAAGCTCTGAAGACGATCTCAATAAAGGTCGAACGACCGCACCACAAAGAAAATATTTTTCTGATGTAAACAATGTTTGTAAATCCCAAGTTCTGAAGATGATCTCAATAAAGGTCGAAACGTTGGCACTATAAAGAAAATGTTTTTTCTCATGATCTCCAAATAATATACTAAACTATCCCACCACTGTAAACCATTACCCAAAACTACTCAACTTCTCACCCTTTAAAATCTTCTAGGCCGTCTAACACGACGATGTCCTCGGCTATTATCTCAACCCTCCCGGGTAAAAACAATTCCCGTTTTTCTCCCCACTGCCTCCTGGTCTCCTGGATGAGATAAAGAAGTCAGCGGCTACGATTTTTGATTGATTGAACGAATCAACTCGATCAATTGAACAGGAAAACGTAAATGGATTGATATTTAAAAAGTAAAAGAAGTATCACTTTACGAAACAGCTCCTCGTGGCCACTTCACAATCCACGACAAGAGGGAAAATCCGAACGGTTGTAGGTTGAGACAGGAAGTTGGTGTACGAGAGAATCAAAGATACCCTAGCTCAAGCAGTAGAGGAGCGGCGTATTTAGAAGGCCGCGGGTTCGAACCCCCTCGCGACACCGATTTTCTTTCTCAACCAAGACCTTAGAAAGAATAATTAATTCAACGAAGCAACTTGGTCAATTGAATACGAAACATAAAACATACTGTTTCCTTACTTGTATCTATTTTGTATAGATGGCAAAAAAAATTGTATGATTGGTATACTTTTTTAAGGTAATATGACAAACCGTTATTATGCAGGTCGTGTGGACATCGGATATGTTGAAATGTTCTATCTTACAGAACTTTTTCTCACACGACACAATTACTGGCACGTTCAAGTGAGAAAGCTTTGTCTGTTCGATATTCTCACGGAGAATTATTTTGAAAAATAACAACAATCGAGACAGTTATTGTCGCTTTTCTCACTGCAACTCCGATGAGGATTCGAGAATACATTTCATAATGGATCGCTGAGGAATTTCAGAGTTCGCCGTTTAGGAAAGTTATCGTACGCTTTTAAATCGAGGGAATCCCGAAAATTGCGGATTGAAATTTGGAAACAGGCGATTTTTCTCCGTCCAACCAGGATTCCAAACATTTCACTGTAATGAAATAAAGAGTTCTCTCTATGAACCACCGAGATTTTTAAATTTTTTTTTTTAAAGTTAATTAAGTTTGTAAAAGAATAACATACCATTTTACAAGATCATTTTAAATAATAAAGAATTTATTTAATTGCTAATCAATTTTTATTGCTTGAGCAATAACAATCAAACCACACAAATTTTGTAGGAATTCTTGCCCATAGTGTCCTTTGAAAGTTAAAATTTAATTTATTTTTAATTTTTTAAATTAAAACCTAGACTCATGTAAGAGTAAGAAGAAATAAAGTATAAACCCCTGAACGGACTGATGTTTTGATAAATAAATCAATTAAGGGTGAAAAATTTAGGCTTAACTTCAACCTACCAGGGATTCTTATTTAAATCATTAAGGCAATTAGGGTATTTTTTAAAAATTATATTCAATTTTTAATTAATTATTCAGATATCGTGAGATGAGGTCTGGTGTGATGTAGGTTTCAGAAAAACATTTTCTTTATCGTGCCAACGTTTCGAGCTTTATTGAGATCATCTTCAGAGCCTGGGATTTACAAACAGTGTTTACATCAGAAAACCATTTTCTTTATCGTGCCAACGTTTCTCGGCTTTATTGAGATCATCTTCAGTGCCTGGGATTTACAATTCCACCTCCAAAATGTATTTGCTAAATGTAAACAATGTTTGTAAATCGCAGGCCCTGATGAAGATCTCAATCTTATCTTGAATCTCTCCAGTAATTTATTTTAATTTAGAATTTTCTTAAATTTATTTTATTAACGTTTCATTAATTAAAAAAAAGTTTTTTTTCTTCCATGGCATTGGCCGTAACAGTCACCTATCCATCTACCTCATTCAACGTCGTAAATTTAAAAAAAATTGAAAAGCTTTTGGAAACCGTCAATATTTTTATTTATTTGCCCTTTCATATCAGACTGAACCACAGGAAATCAACCAGTAGCCGCGTACAAGCTATTAATTTATTTTCAGTTAATTAAGGTCTTGGTTGAGATAAAAAAAGTCAGTGTGACGAGCAGGATTCGAACCCACGACCTTTGGCTTGATACGCCGCTGCTCTACCACTCGATCCACTCGGACACCAATATCCAATCTCGAGCTCGTACAGCACCGGCGTGTGATAGCTCACGTGGTATCAAGCCGAAGGTCGCGGGTTCGAATCCCGCTCGTGGCATTACGGTTTTCATTTCGACCATAACCTTACATAAAAAGATTAATTAGTCGAAAGAAGTTTTTCGGTCAATGGACCACTAAATAAAAAGTATTTTTGTTCAACGTTCAAAAACTTACGATGGTGATACTAAACTACTATTTCCAAACCTACATACCAGAAAATGCCAGAAAAGAAAACCAGAATTTTTTAAATTACTTTTTCAAGGATGAAGAAATTGATGAGAGAAAAGTAAAAACCGTGGTTGACGTATTGGTAAGGTGTAAATTAAAAGAAAAAAATTTGAATGAATTTATTCGGTTTTTTTCTTTAATTTGGGTTGGAAACCGAAATAGTGCAATTTTTACTTATTTACAAAAACGACTGCAACTTTGATTAAAGGATTATTATATTATTATTCCCCGGAAAAAAAAAGAGTTTGAGATTCACCGTTTTTAGTTCATTCATTCAAAATTTCTTTAAGGTTTTACATTTTTTTTAAATTTTCCATCTTACCAATCCGTCAACCGCGGTTTTTACTTTTTCATCATCAGACTCTTCATCTTCTTAAAAGTTAATTTATTATTCATCTTTATAATGTAGTTTTTATTATAAAGAACGCGCGCATAAGATCATATACAAGGTTTATAAATTAGCATATAGATATGGGTAATTGATAGTCATATCTGACCAAATCTGATCGCAATGAACAAATTTTTTCGTCCCTCGGTTTATTAAGTCGGATAGGAATATAGATCAGATTTCGATCGAGGTTTATAAAAAGAGTTAGTGGAGCAAGACTTTCACCTGTTCAAGGCTGATCCTTTAAAATGGACAGTGATGATTGACACCGTTGCCATTGTCTTTTCGACACCCGCTTTTTAATCCGGTCAGCCGATTGGTTCCATGACGAATAATAAAAATAAAAAGTCCTCGTGGCATTGTTCAGACGTGATAGGATTCCAAAAGAACAGACCGCTTTATGGATGGAGTTTAGTAATTTTAGTACCCGTTAGTACATCCATTGTCAGCCGAACCGAGCAAAGCCGGCTTTTAATTTTCAAAAGATTCCAATTACATTTTTTTTATGGTATTGATTTGATTAAAAGTTCAAGGTTATTCTTCTCCACTTTATAATGGCGTGAGTATTTCCTGTTTGTAGATCACAAAACGCTTTCTCCTCCTGTGTTCCACATTTTTTTAAAAACGATTTCGGATTCGCAACACCAGAGGTCATATAAACCCCTCGAGGGCCGGTTTTTTTTAAATTTGTAATTTTGTCGGGTTTGAATGCAGGGACGGTGGATTCGAACCCGTGACCTTTACCTTACAGTGATGAGCGCCGTGTCAACGTCTAAACCGTTGCGGCCTCCGACGCTCCTCTGAGCTCCACATTCTTTCAGCAAGTGTGCCAGTGCTTCTTCTGCCACTTTTCCTTCTTTAAAAAGGTTCTTTGATCTTATGAATTAGTATCCTACACAGAATAACACGAGTTCTGGCCTTTCCCAGTAATGAACCTGAGGTTATTTTGACCCAAGGAGTGCCGGTGTTTTCGAAAAAAGCAAACAAAAACCATTTGTACACCGAACTTGTGCTGGATTCGAACCCGGGACCTTTACTTTACAGCGATGAGCGCCGTGTCGACGGTTGCGGCCTCCGACGCCTCTGTGAGGTCCACATTCTTTAGCAAACGTGCCAGTGGTTCATCCGCCACTTTTCCTTCTTTAGAAAGGTCCTTTGATCTTATGAATTAGTATCCTACACAGAATAACATGAGTTTTGGCCTTTCCCAGTAATGTAAAGTTTTGAAAGACTTTTTTGAATTTTGACCAGGTTATTTTGTCTACGAGGTTATTTGAACCCAAGGAGTGCGGGTGTTTTTGATTTGTATCGGGTTTGAAGTCAGGGTTATTGGATTCGAACCGGGGACCTTTGCCACCTTGCCGTGTCAACACCTAAACCGTCGCAGCCACCGACGCCCCAAAGACACCTTTTAAAACGCCTACTATTTCTAGTTTGTTATAAACCTTTCATCAATTGAGCCTCCGCAATTTTGTTGGTTATTCCACAATTCAGCAAAGATTCAGGGTTGTTGACTACTTTCCCTAAGCTCTGTACAATATAGAGTGTTGTTAGACATGTCAGATAAATTTGGCCGGGTCTAGGACCCAGGAGCTTCCTTCAAATCATTATCTCCTTACTCAACTCTTTTCTAACAATGTTGCTTCAATGTTTTTGAAACAAGACAGCTCAAGCCGACCTCCCGCAAGGGTGCATTCTAGGCCCAATCCTATATACCATACTCCTGACCTGTTGATTCATCCCAACACCACGCTTACAGACAACTGCAATTTTATTTTTAACTCCAATTTACCTTCCATACCCGGATGCACCTGAATCAAAGACTGGTGAATAATATAAAACTTGAAACCGAACAAGAACAACTGCACCCAAATATTGCCCATGAACACGGCTGTCGTTTACAGCAAGGAACTATTGACCACTACAGGCTAAATATTTAGGATTATGTTAGGTATTGCTTGAGATAAAAAAAAACAACCAATAACCCAAGACCTAAGGCTAAATATGCTTGGCTGTACCAGCTTGAGAAGGGAAGTTTGTATCTCAAGCGGTGGCGGTGTATTTAGCCAAGGGTCGTGGGTTCGAATCCCGCTCATGACACTGACTTTTTATCTCAACCACAACCTTAATTAAAGATTAATTAATTGAAAAAAATTTATTTGTTCAATCGGATCACGAAATCTAATAGATTTAATACAATTTGTTATCTAATTATCCATTAAAATAAGTTGAATGAAAGACTTTTGTTTTTCTTGTTGCAAAATTGGACATTTTGTCATTACGCTGTTAAATTATCTTTTTAAAATTTAATAAGTGTTTTTTAAAGTAAATTGCGTCAGTCTGAGATAAGTAATTTTCGTATTCGTTAATAGATGGTTTGTTGAGCTAAATTAAGAAAGTTAATTAGTTTTCGTATTTTCCTTTTTCGGCCGTTTGATAATTTTGAATAAAAGCTTCGAACAAAACATTCAGGGCCGTATTCAATATTTAAATAAGATCGTTATCAAAGTGAAAATAATAAAGAAATATTGGGCTAACAAAAGAGAGAAAAAAAAAGGCCGGGTGGAAACTTTCGGCTGTTTAAGATTCCATAAGATGGTTGTTCGGCCGCGGATATGAATCGATCCTTTTGTCACCGATTATTGGGGAAGTGAATGAAACAGATAAGGGAAATCTGGCTAAGGACGTGTCCCGATTGAGGACATTGTCGACCGTTGATCGCCCTCAGACAATTAGACCGCGTGACAAATCGTTAGACGGATGGCGTTAGAGAAAACACCCTCGTGCACTGCCTGACGGTGAACAGTCTACAAAATTATAGTGAAATTTCCAAGTTTTTTTAAGCCTCCGGGAGGTTTTTTTTTCTTCTTCAAACCAGTCCTTTTATAGCAATTTTGAAAAGATTTTGATGTGCAGGGTGATGAATGAAGAACGTGCAGGTTTGTTATTTCCATTGACTTTACTTCACAACCCCCTGTTTCGTCTGTTTGGATTTCGTCATTTTTTTTTCTTTGAGATGTATATCAAAATATCTTAAATGAAGAAATTACATTCAAAACGAATATCACCCAAAGGATCAAACTTTTGACAGGACAATTCGTCCAAGATGAGAAAGTTTATTTTTGAAATGGGATTTTTGGATTTGGAACACAAGTCTGAAGATGAAACTCGTCTGACAGGCCAGAACAGTGAGAATATACATATAAAAGTTCATAACTGACGAAACTACTTTCAAAACGAATATCACCCAAACCCTAGAAGCAGGATCAAGCTTTTGACAGAACGGTTCGCTCCAGGGGAGAAAATTTATTACGGACCAGACCAGTGAGGATAGACATATAAAAAAGCTAGTAAAGCACAAAACTACATACAAAACAAATATCACCCAAAATGTAGAAAAAAGTTAAACCGTTAACTGCACAGGAGTTTAAAAAAAATTGTAAAACAAAATCGCAGGGGAGCGACGGTGGCCGCAAGGTTTAGTCTTTGGCACGGGGTTCATCACTGTAAGGTAAAGGTCCCGGGTTCGAATCCAGCCGCCCTGCATTGGCTTTTTTCAAAAACACCGGCACCCTGACACCTTGATGATTTATATGATCTGTGCGAACCCTCATAAAAAACAAGAAAAAAAACGGATTTTTACTTATAAAGCCAAAAGTTTGAGGGAAATCGAATTAGTAAACCATAAATGTATGGGGTGTATATTTGAACATGAATTTTTTTGACCTGCTTATTTATTCCTTCTGTTGTCTTTGGTTTTTGTCCGTTATTTTCCTAAACAGGCACGCAGAGAAATATTTCTGTGTCTCGATTCTCTCCGCCTCGATCAGCCTGGTTTTGCCAACAAACCCAAATCTTATAGTCTGATTATCACAGGTATTAAAGAACAGAAGAGAAGCGATTTTTTGGAAAACGGATTTTCGCTTATAGGTCAGGGAGTTTGGGAGAAATCTATGCAAAAACGATAATTAACTGTACATGCTTGACCTTGTTGTTTCCAATCCTTTTGATCTGCCTTCACTCCCTGTTTCACCTCCGGCTTTGATCTGTTCGTTATTTTCGTAATCAGGTCTAATCAGTCTGGCCAATTAGTCAAAAAAAAAAAAAACCCAGTTGAAGACGGGAAAAGGTAAAATGAGTCTTAGGCAAGAACAGAGAGAATAGGAAAAACAAACAAGATCTTAAATGACCAAATTATACGGTTTCTCAAAACGTTATTGATAATCTGATTAACACGCGGATTACAGGAGAAGAGAAAATGTTTTGAAATAGGATTTTTGCTTATGAAGCGGAAAGTTTAAGGGAAATCGATTCAGAAAAGGATAATTGCTTGTTGTAGGGCATGAAGTTGTGGATGTGTTTGAATCGAAAGACCGTCATTTAGTAGAAAGCCATTTCGTCGGTGCTTCGATAGAAAACGACTACAGGATGAGTGAAAGGACACTTTTACTACCAGCTTTGACCGCTTCATCGGGTTTTAGTGAAAGTCCTTGGAAAACGAAGATGATCTGTAAACTTTTTAATATTTACTTAATCGTTTTCCTTTAAAATGCGGTTTCGTTCAACTAGCGGCTTCCCTCTTGGGCCCAATTTCTGGAACGGTCGGTATCAGATCTAGTAAAAGTAATCGAATGCATCCAACACTCAAACTCGCAACTAAAACCTCCACCGGTAATATTATTGATTGTATTATAATCCATTACTGCTTTGACTAGCAAATTAATAGAAATGATGAATGATGGAGTGAGTGCGGTGATCAATCCTTGTTTAAAAAAACATAGTTCCTACTCACAGTTGTTTTCCAACGAAAAGGATTTAGATAAGGGTTCCATGACCTCCGGACACCTTCGGAGTCTGCGACGTCAGAGCAGTCCAAATATTATTCTAGTCTTAGTACATCCTAGATTTAGTAGGTCTGCCGTTGGTTTCTGAGATGGTCATTTTATGAATTTTTCCGCATGTCCTGAGTTATATTCCGATTGAATAGAGGGCTTATTTTCAATCCAATGTCTGACCTACGTTTTGAGCAGTTTGGTATGACATAAAAGGTTCAGAGCTAATAAGTGTCCTAATGGACTTCTTAGTTGATTCTCTGCCCTGGGTGCCCCACTACCCAGGCAAGAGCAAATTTTTCTGTTGTTCAATGCCTAACAGGGGTCTAAATCCCAAACGACACCGGATTTCACCACCGTTTCTTAGCTTCTTCCTGTGTCCAGCAGAGGCAGGTTTGTAGGTGTTATTTCGTATTTAGCCAATATGACGTTGGTTTTAGTTCTCTTATTCCAAGCTTTGCTTTCTGCTGCACCGAGCATGTACCTCCGAAATCTCCTGTGCTAAGTCAGCAGCCCAACTTTATCCTTGCACTTCCTGCATTTACATTCTACGTTTAGTTTCTGCTATGGTCCTTTGATGAACTTTTTCGTTCTCATATTTGCCGCGGTGCTGGGTTCGAATCCCAACAAAGGTCCTGAAATGTTATCGAGATTAATCTGTTGACGTGATTTTGCCTGTATTAACCATGTTTAGAATTGAAATTAGAAATCCTTTTTAAAAAATATAGTTCATGTTCACAGTGAGTTGTTCTACAACGATCGGGATTTCGAGCCCTTTAGCTCATCATCAGGTTGATGGACTTTTGAAGGACTGATGATGAGCTAAGGGCTCGAAATCCATTTCGTTGGAAAACAACTTACGGTGAGTAGGAACTATCTTTTTTATGAAAAGGATCCTCCACCGGTAGGGGAAAAATCTAAAAATCTCAAATTTCTTTTTAGATGAATGTTTGGGATGATTTAGATGTTAGGGTAGTGCACTCCCTCGTACTAATTTCTTTCACCTTGTTTAGTACAGAGTGTTATTAAATTAAATCGCTCTATTAACTTGTCGTGACCACATTTTCATGTCCCGAGGACGGTTTCGGTAAATGTTTTGTCCCAAATGACAAAAAAAACAAAAAAAAAAACAAACGAATACATATATCATTATATTAATAATGTGATTAAAATTACAGCACTAATTGTTCATGTAATTTTCAAAATGTACAAGCATTTTCAAAAAATTAAAATATGAGCTTAGGATACGTTCATGAAAGAAAACAATGTTTAAAACATAAATCGATCCTGTAGGTTTATTGAAATTTTAAAATGTTTCGCGCCGGGTTTACTTGAAATTATCAATAATCTTGTGTTTCGTTTTAAACCGAACATCCAATATCTTCCCCTATGAGCAATTGTAGGTCAGTTGTAATTGAGTTCAAAGATCACCGATCAAAGGTCTGCCAATCAGACCGATGAAATTAGACTCCGGTACGGTGTACGGTATGACGATTCATCTCCGACGAACAGGGTTCGACCGATTTTGAAGGATTTTTACTTTTCAGACAGAATATCTAGATTTAAATGTTTGCGTAGTTAAATTTTCCACACGTCACACATTCGCCCCAGAGTGCTCGATATTTCTCGGGACGTGGTCAAACCCACTGCATTCTCGCTAATAAATTACTTTTACTAACCAGACGTCACATATTCACCCCAGAGTGCTCGATATTTCTCGGGGCGTGGTCAAACCCACTGCATTCTCGCTAATAAATTACTTTTACTAACCAGACGTCACATATTCGCCCCAGAGTGCTCGATATTTCTCGGGGCGTGGTCAAACCCACTGCATTCTCGCTAATAAATTACTTTTACTAACCAGACGTCGCATATTCACCCCAGAGTGCTCGATATTTCTCGGAGCGTGGTCAAACCCACTGCATTCTCGCTAATAAATTACTTTTACTAACCAGACGTCGCATATTCACCCCAGAGTGCTCGATAATTCTCGGGGCGTAGTCAAACCCACTGCACTCTCGCTAATAATTTACTTTTATCCCCGGACAAGTAGAGCTTGAGAGTAATGAACGTGCGGACGAACGGCAAAGGCGGAACGACCCACCCTCCAGACCGGATCATCGCTACTAGGCCCTTTGACGCCAACCTCGAAGTGAATAACATGATAAAAGAAAGATGCCTCAGTGGGCCGGGTCTTCCGAGAGGTTTTTGCGCCTCAAGAGCACGATTCACAGATGGACCCCGAGACCCTGAAAACAAGACATCGTCCTTTTGCGATTAAGAATAGATCATAGGCGGATGACACCCGGGCACATGTTATTGGGTCAAAATCCGCGCAGGTGGCTCTTATGCAGAGAAAGGTTGCTCGATGTGTCCCACATACTGGAAAATGTTTTGTATTAGTACATGTATTTATTCGCGTGGATGGCGAGGGGTGAGGATGAAGTATAACGTCATCATCGCCCTTCGAACGTTGAGAGCGTATGAGTGTGTGTTCGAGGTCGATGGCGGAATATTTATAACCGTACTCCATCGACCCCAATCCAGGGATTAGTTTGCCTGTAGGTCAGTGGTGAAATATCAAGTACTCTTATTTGTATGAAAGTAGTGTTTGAACGAGTAAATATGATGTAGACTTAGTTGGGGCTGAAATGACCTAGATGTCGGAAGCTCCAGTCAAAAAACAGAAAAAAAAATTACTCTCCAGCCGTCATAAAATCGCCCCAGAGTACTCCATATTCGTTGGGGCGTGGTCAAACCCACTACATTCTCGGTAATAATTTTTTCTTTCTAGACGTCACACGCTATCCCAGAGATCACGGTATTCCTCTGGGCGTGGTCAAACCCATCATATCCTGGCTAATAATTTTAATAAAAGTAAATTTAGTTTTAGTGGCGTCGGTGGCCGCAACGGTTTAGGCTTTGACATGGCGCTCATCACTGTAAGGTAAAGGGTCCCGGGTTCGAATCTGGCGGGTTCGAATCGACATACTTACAAAACGGCCTTTTTAAAAAAACAGCACCCTGAGGGTTTATATGACTTCTGCTATTGCGAAATCTGGCACAGAAAAAAATTTGCGTGTGTGATGATTAGTGACCGTTAGTCGACGATTATTCAGAAATGTGATAGTGATGTACGTTTGAGAAAACCATTTTCTTTACAGTGCCAACGTTTCGACCTTTATTGAGATCATCTTCAAGGAATGGGATTTACAAACATTGTTTACATTTGTGAAATTTATACAATATATCAAATATTTTTTATATTTCACGATTTACGAATAAATTATTTACTTTTACTCCCCAGACGTCATACACTCACCCGAGAGTAGTCGATATCCCTCTGGATAATTAACTCCTGCAGATTCTTCAGAGTTCGCAGCAGTAGATATTATTATTTACACGAAAATAAAAAAAAATTTTCTTTTTTAAATATTGCAAATGATAAATGCTCCGAAACTAAGGAAATTATAAAAGAGGAGTGCCTTATGTAATTTTGGTTGTTACGTTTGTTGTGAGATTGTGATCATTGTTCTCCATAACCAAAGGAAGTTTCACGTTTTTTTATACGAATAGTTTTTATGGGGCAATTAAAGATTCCGTTTATAAGAAAAAAAAAATTAACCGGAAAATAGGTTAGGGTGTGGTACAACAAATTCTTTTCGGTAACTATTACTCTATTATGTTATATTAACTTTTTTTTAGCGTTTAAATTAAGTGGTTTTTCTACTTTTGAAATTGGAAATTGTCATTGTATTTTATTTCTTTGTTGCCAAATTTAACAGTCCGTTTCCACCTGTCTCGACTTCCTGAGCAATTACAATTGCTAATTTGATTTGCTCCGCCGGGTCGGGCCGTTAAATTGATTCAAGTGGGTCGACTTATGCAACTGGGGTGAGCCTATCATAGGGGGTTATCTGAGGTGTTATCCTGAGGAAGTTGGGAAACGGGTCTTAGCCGAACCGGAACCGATTCCGTCCACCCACCCTGCAGTTTTTCTTTTCTTCCACTCCATTTTTTCGACATTTCTTTCACTTCCGTTAATCCATATTCCAGACCCGGTTACGCATTAAAAACAACACTTTCATGATTAATTACAATAGACATGCCAAAAATTAATTTGAGAATATTACCCGAGGAAAACAAAAGTTTTTAAACCGAGGGATATTGCAAAGTAGTCTTGTATTAGGGATCGCCTGCTAGTTCAGTTCTCCTCAGTACTTCTGGCACAAAGAAAAAAAGGGATATAACTCTTTTCCGCCCTCAACTCGCTTGAATTTTTTTTTATTACTCCTCTATTCAAGGTTCTGCTCCGAGATGATGAGTCACTTTTATCTCTAAAAATCGCAATTCTCTGCCAGGCCTTGGCCAGTGTTCATTAAAATATTCAACGCTTATTTCAGCGCAAATAATTCCTGTTTGTAATAATAATAACATTAATAATAAAACAGGCTTTATTGAAACACCGATAGAAAAAATAAAACTGAACTCTTGGCCTTTTAGGCATACAAAGCCACCTGCCCTTAGTATGTTGTGGATTATCCAATAATACACATAACTCTCGTTAAACAGCAAAATTTTAAAATTGAGTTGTGTGGTGACTAATGACCATTAATCGATAATTATTCAGAAATCGTCTGGTGTGATGTAGGTTTCAAAAAACATTTTCTTATTCGTGCCGACGTTTCGAGCTTTAATGAGATCATCTTCAGGGCACAAAGTTTTTGTCTTCTGCGAAATTATGCCGTTTTTGCGTGCGTGTTGAGAATGCCAAGAATGGCACAATTACACAGAAGACAAACACTTTGAGTCCTGAAGATGACCTCAGTAATGATCGAAACGTTGGCAAGATAAAGAAAATATTTGTCTGAAACCTACATTTTAATTAAATTTGATTTAATTTACATTATTTTTAATCAGTTTGTTATAAAGCCAGAAAAAAACAAAGATACAGTGATAGCGAGGGGGAGGGAGAGAGAGAGAGAGAGAGAGAGAGAGAGAGAGAGAGAGAGAGAGAG
>CM077112.1:14038880-14077021 GCA_039619505.1 Cimex hemipterus
AATTTATTTCTTATATAATTTTTGCATTCGAATCAAAATTTAATTCTATTGTCACATATATTAATTATTTTGTGTGGATTCAGACAACGTACTTACACAACTCGTGGATTTTAAATTTTTAATACTCAATTTTTTTAAATGAACGATTTGTCCCGCAGGCGGGATTCGAGCCCGACCTTGACTTCGATAACCCTTGCGACCAACCTCTCATTTCGACTCCCCATCCGAATCACGGTGTCTCATGTGGTAGAGCAGCGGCGTAGATAGCCAAAAGTCGTGGGTTCGAATCCCGCCGTGACACAAATTTTTCATTCCGAAAAAAATTCGTATACTTAATTATTTATATAATTAACCATAAACTGAAAAATAATTTATATTTTTAAGTTCAACAGGATTTTTTACTTTTATTATTGCACAGTTTAACTACTAGTTTTCTTTATTATTAGAACTATTATATTTATATTTAAGTTTTTGTACCCAATTTCTTTTTTCGGTTTATCTGGGAAAGCTTTGTCTTTAAATAGTTTATATATCGAAGTATAAAGTTCTCTTTTACCTAACTTAACTCTTAGTTCAATCTAGAAAAATTGTGAAAAATAAAAATGCCTTTTTTTCTGAAAAAAAACAAAACAACCTTTTTATAAAAGCTAGCCAAAAAAGAAAATACCAGAAAGAAAACCGGGGATGCGCGGTAAAAGATGAAAAACGAAAAAAAAATTTAAATTGCTTAATTCCATGTCCCATATTACGACAGGTACTTTTTGAAAATTGTGGCAAATTATTATGAATGATCCGGTTTCACGGTTGTCACATTTTTACCCACATTTTACGTTGTCCCATGTTTTCGGTGCAGTAACAAGAAATTGTGGTAGAAACGATTTTGCCGATTTAGAAACCGTCTTATATCATTTGTGGGCAAGCCTAGGCTATTTATGTCAGGCACCGGCCAATATGACCAATTAACCTCACCCCTCGTCCAATTACAAAACCGACCCCTTTCACTGAATCTTGGTGCAACCAAAACGCAATCAATTCGAATTATTCTTTATTAACTTGGAGTCAGGAAACGACAGTCAATTTTTTTGCCAAGTAGGCTTATTTCGGGTGAAATGAAAGAATGGGTGTATGTAACACAAGCAGTGTTCAATTCTTTGCAAACGTCTTTACTCGAAGCAGTTAGTAAATCTTGTATCTTAGGCTAGCTAAATCTCTTCTGAGTTCTATAAAGATCTGACTCCAAACATTCACTCATAAATTAATTTGTCCTATTGACATTCAAGTCTTTAATTTATCCTTTTATATTTCTTAATTTGGAAGGCCAAAGATATGAAAAATCCCATTTGAAATTATAAAATTTATTGTTTTCTTGAATTTTGAATATTTGTTGCATATTTGAAACATTTCTCGCTGGTTTCTTTGGCCAATAATAACAATAATAATGGGGGGCGTCGGTGGCTGCAACGGTTGAGGCTTTGACAAGGCGCTCATCACTGTAAGGTGAAGGTCCTAGGTTCGAATCCCCAATTTATAATTTTTTTTTCTAAAACCCAGAAAAAATAAATGATCTATTGCTATTTAACAATAATAAGAAAATTATTCAGATATCGTGAGATGCCGCCTGGTGTGATGTAGGTTTCAGAGGAACATTTTCTTTATCGTGCCAACGTTTCGAACTTTATTGAGATCATCTTCAGGGCTCAAAGTATTTGTCTTCTGTGTACTTGTGCCATTCTTCCGTGTCGTGTTGAGAGTGCCTCGAGAGCAAGAGTGGCACAATTACACAGAAGACAAACACTTTGAGTTCTGAAGATGATCTCAACAAAGATCGAAACGTTCGTACGATAAAGAAAACGTTTTTCTGAAACCTACATCACACCAGACCACATCTCACGATTTCTGTATAATTATCGATTAACGGTCACCGATCTCGACACAATAATAAGAAACAAAAAGACAATAACACTTTTTTATTATGCTCTTTTTTTGAGGAAGATATCTTTCTTATTTTAATTGAGATTTTGGGCATCTTGATTTATTTATCCGCAATTTGTATTTTCTTCTATTTCATTTTTCCGCTCCGGCAGCCTCAAAAAGTCATGAAAAAAGAACGAAATCTTGCCCGAAAAACTCTCATTGAAGCACAAGTCGACAAGCATTCACTGGTATAACAATTTGAGAAAAGGCCTAAATCTCATAAATTCCAATTAATTTGAGAAAGCTGAAAAGTCCACATCGAAACAAACGCCGAAGGCCCGGTAACTCCTTTAAATCACTCGAAAGATTGAGCCTTTGCCTAAATGGTTGCAAAGTGCGACAATCGGCCAAAATATGTTTCACAGTCTCCACTATCATATACCCAGGACAAGTTGGAAGGTTGTTGCCTGTTAAAAGCCTATTATGGATTTGCCTGATGTGACCTATTCGCAGTCTAGAGAGAATAACAAATTCTTTTCTCTCAAGTGCGTCAGTTGACCATTTATAACTTTATTTCTTTCGTTTGATAATGTTTTTAACATAAACGACTGTGTCATCCGAGCGGTCAGGAAATCAATCTGTCCTTTGGGATTTATTATCATCTTATAAAAACTGAAAATTTTATTATGCTCAATTTTTTAACCATGCCAATTTCATTATTGACATCAATCCCACGTTGGACCCAATGCGATAATCAAATTATTTAAATATATCCTTGCGAAATATAGTCAAATTTCTACTATTTCCAAAATTTATTTGTAAGGATTTATTGGGAACAGAAATATTCCACTTTTATACTGAGATTATAAGATGCAGTTGTACGAATGCTCAAAACTGTTCTACAATGGTGATGACGTCGAGAAAGAGAATTTTCACCAGGTCCCTTCACTTACTCCAATATAAATAAATGTACTTGATTCTATCCCGATATCCGATTTATGATGATGATGGATAATAGGAAGTCGGGGTTTTGTATTCCACAAGAACCGCAGATTTCCGGCTTATTGTACTTTTCTTAGTCCTCTGGTCCAGTTCAATCGGCTCGATCCTTCTTTTAAAAAGTAAGTCATTGACTTTCATGGAATTCTTTTTCTCCGGGTACTCTTTGTACCCTCGGTTGTGTCTGCATCGAGCGTTGCGCATTGGAAAATAAAAATTGGCGGTGTTTTCTTCCACCTTACTTTATAACCTAAAAATGTGGTCGTAACGAGTTTGGTGAGGGTTATGTGAAACTATTTTGTTTGTAGATTTACCCCCCAAATTTCGCTACTATAAGTCCACAAAGGCTTTAGAATGAACATCATCATAATCAACCTTTTATAGTTTGTGTGGTCTTTAGTTAATCAATTGTTATTCGGTGATCGCGTTTTCATTTTCTTTATCGTGCCAACGTTTCGAACTTTATTGAGGTCATCTTCAGGGCCCAAAGTGTTTGTCGGTCCTGTCTGGCACTCTCAACACAACACTCAAATATGACACATCCTACGGAAAACATACACTTTGAGTTTGTAAGTCCCAGGCCTGAAGATGATCTCAATAAAGATCGAAACGTCGGCACGATAAAGAAAATGTTTATTCTAAAACCTACGTCACACCAGACAGCACCTCACGATCTCCGAATAATCTTTTACAGTTTAGCGGAAGTTGATCGCCTGTCGACTAACTTGTTTTTGCTCTTTGCGCGGATTCCAGGCAAATAGGAGTACAAAGTAATTTATTCTAGTTGTTATGAGTGGACTCTTTTGTGTTCAAACGCATATGATTATGTAGGTGTTTCTCAGATGTCAGTGACCAGTATGTAATTCTCTGCCTGAGCTTTACTTTATCTAGCTGTAGCAATCTGTTTTACAGTTTTGGTGAGGATTGTTTTACTATCATATTTAGATTTTATCCACTTCCCCTTTTGTGATTTGTATGGACTTATTATTGGTGGAGGATTCTGGGTTTGTCCTTTTTCTGCCAGGTTTAGTTCTAGGATTGTATTGCAGTCCAGATTTGTCTGCTTGTTCATTATGCAAAATTGCTTTATGCCCTGGCTCCCAAGGTCGTTATGTTTTCCAACATTTTGGAAGAATTGTACCGATACATTTAGATGTAAAGCATTGTTTATGGGCCGAAAAATCATTATTGTTCATTTCAATTAATTAATCGTTTGATGTAAGGTTTTGGTCGAAATGAAAAAGCTAGTGCCACTAGCGGGATTCGAACCCACGATCTTTGACTAGATATGCAACTGCTCTACCACTTAAGCTATCTTGACTTCGATCCACTCGGCCATCAACTCAATTTTTCTCGGATTGGATCCTCAGCGACTTATGGTGTGTGATGAAAAATGGCAAAAAGGAGGGAAAATTCAAAAGGTTGTAGGTTGAGTTGGGGTGTATTGAGCCCCAAGGTCCTGAGTTCGAATCCCGCTCATTACACTAATTTTTTCATTTCAACCAATATTTTACATAAAAAGATTAATTAAATGAAACAAATTATTATTAATAACCACTTGTCATTTGACAAATACATATCTATTTTTCTAGACGCATCTGTTTTTGAGGATTTTTTTTGGACAATGTTGATACAAGAACGTACAAAATTTTCTGTTTCATCCCTTCTTCTTAAGTTCTAATAATCATTAAAAACAAACTTGCATCTTTGTTTTTTACTTTGTCAGAATATTTTTGGACTGTGACATCTTACTGGTCTGAGTATGTGGGTGGCATTCAAATTATGCAAAGTTGAAACTTTAGCATGGTGATTTTTACGAGGTATTGATTGAAATGAAAAAGTCAGTCACGAGCGGGATTCGAACCCACGACCTTCGGCTCGATACGCCGCTCCTCTAACCACTTGTGCTATCGTGACTTCGATCCGATTGGACACCAAGACCCCATCTCAACTCAACTCCATCCAACTTTATGCCCAGGCTTCTGTTTTTCTCCTTTTCAGTCACGTTCTGTTTGAAAAATTAAATTATCGCTCATCTGCTCTAAACCTACTAATGAATCCCAAAATAACTAAATCTAAGGGCTAAGTGAGTAGTTCGAATCTTATAACTGCCAGGGTGGACGTGACATACGAAGCACAAAAAGGTTTTTATTGGATCCTCAGCGACTTATGAAGTATGATGAAAAATGGCAAAAAGGAGGGAAAATTCAAAAGGATGTAGGCTGAGATGCGGCGAACCGAGCCGAAGGTCCTGAGTTCGAATCCCGCTCGTGACATTAACTTTTTCATCTCGTAAAACTCACCATGCTGCAGTTTTAATTTCGCATAATTTGAACGCCACATTTGATATTTCATCCCTTCTTCTTAATTTTTAACAATCCTCAAAACAGAATATTTCAGGACAGTGCCATTTTGCCATACCGGTCTGAGTGGAGGGTGGCATTCAAATTATGAAAAGTCCTTTGTTTTTAGAAAGATTTTGGTGAAATCATAACCATTTCTATATTGCTCATATTTTCAGCTTTCGCAGAATATACCGGACCAGGTTCAATCTACTTGATTCTTCTGATTTCTTCTTTTACTTTGTGGTATCTTCAAACTTTAGGACGTTGCGAGGGATGTTTCCGGGATAGTCCGTACTCCGTTTCCATGGATGGGTATTTGTGTCGTTTGGCTATTACGAAAAATCGATCGGCGATGAAACCCCTAAGGTGCGTATGTGTAACGTTATCCTTTCACCGGTGAGTAAACCCGGATTGTTTGAAAATTACATCACACACCTATTATTTGCCTTTTATCTTCACCCTCAATAATCGGTATTTTTCTTCTTTTACATCTGCACGTAGTGCATAAGAAAAAAAAGGATATTTTAAGGAATACATTTGGAATTTAAAACGCTGTTTTGAGTCTGCACCGTTCACTTTTGACCTCGCTTAAGAGGGAAAGTACGACTCGAACGAAACACCAGATCCCATCATAATCAACGGTGTCAAACTATCATAAAGTTTAAATAAACTAAAGTTATGAAAATCTTTGCATTTCGCAATTTTCAGTTCATCAGAACGCAATAAATCTCCTAATTTTATAATCAATTCGCCTTAATTAATACCAAATGATGATTATTTTATTGCAAAGTTCTATCAATTTAAAGAAAATGACAAAATTTATCTTAAATATGAAGAGATACAGTATCATAGGATTTAATGAAGAATGTATATTAAATTTTTCCCACTCACTATATCGATAAATAATGTATTTAATCCCGAAGTATTCTGTCAGGGGATAAATGATGAAATTTCTGTTGAAGAACAATACGGATTAAGGCTGTGAGAAACTTCCGTCGAGATTGTTCGAGAGACAATGGTCAGAGCGATTAATCAAATGTGTCCCGTCGAGTTTTCCTCCAGCGGACTCTAAATCTTGGCCTAAAACAACTTTCAGGCTTTAAGAAAGATCCCTTTTTCGATGAATCAAAACAACATCGGTGTGATTTACTCATTTTTTACCCTTCCTCTTTGTGTAAGAGACAAGAACAGCTGTAATAAGCTGGGAAAGGGGAGGAAAATGCGTGCACTAAAAAAAAAAACAAAAAAAAACGGACGGAGGATGTTGCAAACCATTTTTATTAGACTCCTCAGACAGGTAATAAAACGGAAATAATACTGTGTAAATTGTTCTAAAAGACTGACTTATATGGCATGTAAGTGGGGAAAAGGCACAATGTTTTAGATTTACAATGCGTACGGTTTGCTAAGAATTCAGTTTTAACTTGTCAATTGTTTAATTAATTTTTCTATATTTGTATATGTATGTTTATGTGTTCAATCCTTTTTAAAAAGATAGTTCCTACTCACAGTAAGTTGTTTTGCAATGGTCCTGATTTCGAGCCTTTAGCGCATCATCAGTCCTTCAGAAGTCTTTTAACCTGATTTTCGATCGCTAATTTTATTCTAAACGTCAATTAATACAGGAAAATTCACGTCATCAAATTAATCTGAATAACGTTTCAGGACCAGAGTTGGGATTCGAATATGAGAACGATAATGTTCATCATAGGACCATAGCAGAAACAAGGTATAAATCCAGGACGTACAAGGGCTAAAATGACAACTGGAATTAATCACAAGAAAATTTCTAAAACACAAGAAAAATAAATAAATGTATTGCTGAAGATGGCCTATTGTACAAAATCAGCAGCATAAGAAACCTACACAATTAGAAGCGAAAAAAGCACATACAGGTGCAACGAATAAATTAGACACTAAATATTACAGTTGCATAAAAATAACAAATAGAATTGGTAGGTTATTTATTTTTTTCAACTAAACACACACCACTTTATTTTTTATATTATATATTTAATTTGCTAATGGACTTCGCGACAAGTCCCTGGTTCAGCTATTCAGCTAAATTGAACCCACCAACTTTGTCATCTTGTACTTATGTGAAGGTACTATGTAATGCCAGATATGCAAAAATCGAATGTCTTTTTTTGAAGTAAAAGGCTCGTAGGCACGTTTTTTACGTATTTTCCATGAAATTTTTTTTTGTTTTTTTGGAGTAAAAGGTTCATAGACAGGATTTTTTACGCTTTTTTCATAAAAATCAAAAAAATATTATTGTCTTTTTTGGACGTAAAAGGCTCGTAGGCATGTTCCTTTACGCATTTTTCATGAAAAACGCAAAAACTCGAAAAAAAAAAATGTTATTGTCTTTTTTGAATGTAAAAGGCTTCTTTGTCTTTTTCGATGTAAAAGGCTAGTAGGATGTTTTTATGTATTTTTCTCGGAAAATGAAAAAACTGAGAAAAAAATTATTGTCATTTTTGGATGTAAAAGGCTCTAGGCACGTTTTTTTTACGAAAAACGCAAAAAAAAATCGACAAAAAATTTATTGTCTATTTCGATGTAAAAGGCTCGTCACGTTTTTATAGTACTTTCTATGAAAAACGAAAAAAATTAAAAAAAATTGTATTGTCTTTTTTGCATGTAAAAGGCTAGTAGGATGCTTTTATGTATTGTTCTCGGAAAACGAAAAAAATTATTGTCATTTTTGGATGTAAAAGGATCTAGGCACGTTTTTTTTACGAAAAACGCAAAAAAATCGAGAAAAAATTTATTGTCTATTTCAATGTAAAAGGCTCGTCACGTTTTTTTTTCGTATTTTCTATGAAAAACGAAAAAAATTGTATTGTCTTTTTTGCATGTAAAAGGCTAGTAGTATGTTATTTTACGTAATTTTCAAGAAAAATGCAAAAAATCGAAATAAATTGTATTGTAGTTTTTGAATGTAAAATGCTCGTAAGCACGTTTTTAACGTATTTTTCATGAAAAACGCAATAAACCCAATAAAAAATCATTAAAAAAATTTTATTTTATAAAAAACGCAAAAATCGAAATTTCTATTTAGGTAAATAGCGAGCTTTAAAGAGGGACCAGGGATGCGGCCTGAAATGCATTAGTAAGTGAAATTGCGTAAAACTATATTATAGGTTTGTTTGGAAAAAAACCTACATTCTAGATTTAAAATATTTTACCACCAATTTAAATTAATTTTTTTTTAACGTTTGAGCATTTAAAACCACGCTTGCATTTGATGAAAATTTCAGTAACGCAGTAATAATTTATTTCAACAAAAAAAGATACCCATCCCTAGAAATCGGAATTGACTACATGACCCTGGAAACACTCTTTATAACATCCTACGAAGTCTCAACTGACTACAAAGGAGAATAAAAATTCAGGAGGAAATCAGATTCAGAGGGAGGTGCTTAGAATGCTGAGAGTGTCAGACCGGACAAAAATAAGATCAATCAAACTCATTAGGAAAGTACACACCTTCGTCTTACATGCCAGCAACTCTTGTGACTAAAAGAAATCAAAAGAATACATCCTCAAGACATCACGGGTACCAGGGCAGGAATTTTGTGTAACGAAAAGGCAGACACACTGGCCAGAGGCCTGCAAGACCAATAATCTCTGAATTCTTGGGTTAAAAGCAAACATCTAAGTAAAGCAAACAAGCATCTAAAAAAGATAAAAGGCGAAATATATAAACTCTAGAGGTGCTCGATACAGTACATTGTAAAAGAACTCTTCTCGCAAACTCACTGCTACAGTTTGATTCAGAGGAGTGATAGGACTATGTACCGGTCATTGTCATCTGGTGAAAGGTCTACATAACATGGGAATGTTCAATAATGCCTCCCCCAATTGTAGGTTATTCAATGATGAAGATGTCATCTAGGAATGGAAGCATAACCTGGGAAGGAAATGAATTGTAACCTGACCTCCTTAGGAGGATTGCGTCAATTGGACTAAATGTCTAAAAAGGTACAATAAGACGGAAATCCGCGATTCTTTCGGAAAACAAACCCCGACTTTCAAGTATGTACCGTTATCATATCAATGGGAAATCAAGATAAAATCAAGTATATTTATTGGTTATAAATTAGTTGATTGCTTCTAAGGCAGTGAAGGCACCTGGTCAGGCATATTTTATGGATTCAAGACAATATAAGTAATTATTCGGCCTGGTATGTCGTAGGTTTTAGAAAAGCATTTTCTTTATCGTGCCAACGTTTCGATCTTTATTGAGTTCATCTTCAGAGCTTTTCTGCGTAATTGTGCCATTTTGGTGTATCGTGTTGAGAGTGCCGGTGAGATATTGCTGTTTTATGTTTGTCCCATATTATGATTATCATAATACAGAAAACAAACACTTTGAGCTCTGAAGATGATCTTAATAAAGGTCGAAACGTTGGATCGATAAAGGAAACGTTTTAGAAAAATGAATAAACGTTAGAAATTTTTAGGGAAGGCTTATTATCCGAAATACATTTTCTTAATGATTGGCCCATATAATATCTTAAAGCAGGACACACTTTCAGATCATGTATTTTTTAATTTGGAGTCAAAATCATGCAAATGCAGAAAACCGTTCGAAGTGTACTATTTTGAAAGAAAAAAAAGTACAAAAGTACGAAATTATTCTTCGAAAACATAAATTGCAACACGAAACTAGGAATTTTCTTCCATTTCGGTCTAATATTCCGTGGATTGCCGTGTACGGACGGTAGCCACTCGTGATTAGTGTTCTTATCAATAAATGGAGCATGAGAAACTAATTCGTAGGAACGGGAAAATTGCCTCCGAAAATGTGAAAATAACGGCCGAACTGTACAAGTCCGTATATAATCAAAGTTGATAAGAGATGGTTAATGGATATTTGCTTCTGTTTCCTACCATGAAAGTGGGTCTCTCGGGTCACTCACCTCCACCTCCGACCCTTAAAAGCGAACACCCACCTCTCTTTATTACCAAAAACGAAACGGAGCTTTTACCCGCTAATTGAAGACGCGGTCATGGTGTAAATTGTCATGCCGATGGGGCCTCTGCCAGAAAAGAAGCACTATAAAAATTTCCAAGTCCTCACATTTTACACTGAGCAGTTAAAAAAATTAAAATCATGTAGTATTATACAATTAACATCGCGTTTCGCTTAAAAACTAAAACTTCATTCCATAAGTGTAACTGTCTTTGGTGCATTTTCCTGATCATCCTGGTCGGGCCATTCTCGCGATTTAATAAAATAATTTTTACACCATTTCTTTCTTAGTTCATAAATTTATATAGCAGTATTTATAAACAATTGATCTTTAAACTTCCACTGCATTCAGCCCACTGCCCAAAAGTAGTCCAAAAACTTTGCTTCTGGGACGACGAATTGAGGGAAGCTTTAAATCATAGGTCCATCATATCAGAGTGCACAAGCTAAGTAATGAAACAGTTTGGTGTAAAGATGTTCAATGGAAGAACACAGGAGAGTATCAGGAGTTTTCTGTACAAGCCCAAACTATGAGCAATCAAACTCATTAGGGAAATATACCTCGGTCATTCAAGCAGAAATACATGCCTTAAATGTTGTGCCCTGGAAAATCTTAAAAGAGGTTACACTGACAATAAATCCTCATAAGATAAGGCAGCTAAGCATTGGCATGCAAAAGAATTACATCAAAACTAGTCAGTGAATACATCCAAAATCTCCAAAACCTGGGGCAACATAAGAACCTGATGGTATCCTGTGTGCCAGGGCACAGGGGAATTTTGGGTAATGAAGAAGCAGACAGGCTGGCCAGAGGAGGATCTACAAGACCATACAACCTATCCTTGGGTTATCACAAACAAACGTAGAATCCTCCATCTCAGAATGGATCCAAACAAAACAAAGAGAGAAGTGAACTACTACAATTGGCGAGGGTAAAACTCAGAGGAGTGGTGGGGCCACTGCCATCTAAGAAAACATCTGCACAAGGGTATATACAATGATGATCCCATTTGCAGACTATGTAATGAGGAGGAGTAAACAGCCACTCATATCATCTTCGCATGCGAGGCAACAGCTCAATGGAGGTTCAACCTAACGTATGGAAAAGACTCAGGGAACCAAATTGCAGCAATGACAGTCAATGGCCTGATACTTTTGAGAAAAAGGATTGAGTCTATTGACTAAACTAAGGAACTAGGAATGTAGAATATGCCAGAAGGCTGCAGTGCCTGGGGTATACATACCCCTTTCTTCCATACCATACCATACCAATATGTGCAATAAAAATTGAGGATGGGACCGAAAGCCGAGTTTTTGCCACTTCGGAAATTCTGGGTTCGAATCCCAGCACAGATCTTGAAATTGTATTGAATTTGCTTTGGAAAGTCTATTATTAAGTGGTCCTCTCGTCCGCAACTCCTCAGGGTTAAAGGTTAAAAGGTTAAAAAGGATGACTTACCCACCTCAGTATGCTTTTTACCCGTTCGAAAAGCTTTGTTAAAGAGTCTGGCTCCTTACGACCCTGGATTCGGTCCTTTACAAGCTTTTTATTGCTTGTATGATAACCATTGTAAAATAAATCTTTAAACAAGGTTTAAACCAAGAGGACCTCCCACAGAAGCAGGAATTTTTGCCTACGTAAACCCTCGCACCGACAATGTTCCGCTATCTCTTCTTTCTACCAAATTCTTGCACAGGTTTCTGCTGCTCCGTGCTGTTGTTAGTTACCAGTCCAACTTTTAGTTTAGTCCTTTTCCGTTCTAATATTTGTCGCGGTACTGGGTTTGAATCCCATCACAGGTCCTGAATTGTTAATCTCCCAAGATACTCTAATTATAGACAAATGTAACTATCATCTCAATGCAGAACTAAATCCTCATCTAAAACCAAATCTACAAACCTATCTGTTTCACTTCAGCGTCCGTATTGCATTCCAAAATAAAGTACATACAAAATAGAAGAAGGAAGAACATGGTTTATTCCCCTTCTATCGGAATAAAGATATTAATCGGGACTTGACAAAACCGGTCATTAGTGAGGTCACGCGATATGACAAAAAGTATAAATATCATCTTTAAGGACATCCGAACATCTAATCGTGTTTCTTGCTTCAAGAACTTCACCCTGTTAGACGACTGAGGAGGATCAAGCCCTACGAGCTTCCAATACTTCAATTTAAACATTGATAAAGATGGCAGTGGGATCTAAATTTAACTAGTGTTGTGCATTATTAGGTTAGAAAGACGGCTCACCGCGATCAATATGGGTTATTGTTGACTAGAGCTCCTTATTCAGCTTTGTACCAGATCCCAAATCCTTTTCAAGGACTCCCGTATCCTTCCTACCCGGGCTTTTCCTCTCCAGGATACATAAGCCTTCGTACCGACAGAGGAAATCTTCCGCTGTCTCTCTTCTTCCTACAATATCTTCACAGGGGGCGTCGGTGGCCGCAAGGGTTTAGGCGTTGGCACGGCGCTCATCACTGTAAGGGAAAGGTCTCGGGTTCGAAACCAGATGGCAGTGGGACCTAACTTTAACTAGTGTTTGTAGCCAAATTACAAGGCATAAGAGCACGAAACATGCAATGGCCACAAAATACTCGTTACTCATGTAAGGTTTGTGTTCACAAATCTTTGAGTTGGACGTGCAGGATTGTAGAAGAAATTTGAAGCATGAAAAAATTAAAAAATAAGTAGAATTTTTAAAATATAATTACTTCTTTGTTTAAGCAAAACACGTCGAATTGTTTCTCGGGAAAAATTACATTTATAAACCCTATATATAAAGGATTAATAATTTGTAACAATATTTGTTTTGCAGTGAGTTAAAAGCTAATATTTTATAGGAGGCTTTTTTTATTCGATCGAATCTGTATTTTATAGCCTCATTTGCCTAAAGAATAATTTCCTTTTAATCTGTAAGGATATCTTATACTAATAAACTGAACCTGTTTTGAGCTTCGAAGGCGAAGAAAGTTTAGAAGCCATTAAAAAGCTATTAGGGCGTAAGGAGTGACCAAACACTTGTGAGCATAAACAACATGTTGGCCCCTCGTTAAATTTGCTGTCTGTAAAACGTTCGTATACGTCTATTTTGGTTTCAACCGGCGGACAAACGCTTATTTATGACAATTTGAATAAAGAGTGAGTAAATAGTCTCGTAAATCGTATCGTTTCACTTTTCCTTAGCATTTATAGAATGTTACAAAAGTGATATACAAGTAGGCCGAAGGTCGTGGGTTCGAATCCCGCTCGTGACACGAACTTTCCTATCGATACCACTTCACAAAAAATTGAAATTGATGTAATTTTGTGTATTTATACAACGGTTCGGTTCTAATCCGCCTGACAGAAAATTGATTGTACGGGCGGCCCAAGTAATTAAAACCGTTAATTTTAAATAAGGAAATGATGGGATCCCTTACAACCTCTGAGTTTAAAGGTGGAACTTCGTGAGCATCATCACCGTTCTCACGATGTGCTCGTCGTTCCTGGACTGACAGATTTGTTCCTCAGAACACGCTTCAGAGGCTTCGAGATAATGGTCCATATCCATCATTTACAATGGTCACACCACTATTGTAATTCCACGCTTCATTGGCCAGGTATAGAGCCTTGGGTGGTTCTTAACGTTTAAAGTCGAGTTTGAAGATGATATGGTATGGTGGACTTCTAAGGATACTAGGAAGCGGGGTTTGTATTCCCCAGGCACTGCAGCCTTCTGGCTTATTGCGCCTTTGTAGTTCCTTAGTTCAGTCAATAGACTCAATCCTTTTTCTTAAAAGTATCACGTGATTGACTGTTCTTACTGCAATTTGGTTCCCTGAGAGTTTTCCGTACGTTAGGTTGAACCTCCATTGAGCTGTTGCTTCGCATGCGAATATTATATGAGTGGTTGATTCCTCCTCCTCGTTACATAGTCTGCAAATGGGATCATCATTGTGTATGCCCATGTTGGGTAGATGTTTTCTCAGATGCCAGTGGCCGGTTAGTAGTCCTGCCATTCCTCTGAGTTTTGCCCTCCCTTTCTAATTGCAGCAATGAGTTTGCCAGTCCTAGTGAGGGTTGTTTCATCACGATCATAATCGATGACCGCAGCTTATACTGGACTCCGATGATAGAGTGGGTCACGCATGTCACAAGAGCCACTTCTCCACCGCACTTATCAATTTTTCGCAATCTATCGAAATGAAATCGATACAAAAAGGTAAGCAAAGAACGGCGTTAAACGATGGTGAGCGTTTGATGTTACGTGGTTGACAGTTGAAGTCGAAGTAACCATTCGGTCTTAGGGGCCACGGTAGCCAAGTGGTTAAGGCGTCAGACTCTCGGCTAGTAGATCCCGCGGTCGTGGGTTTGATCCCCACCGTCGCCTTTGGAATTTTTCTGACGCTTAAGGGGACCCGACGCCGCAATTGAAAGAAATTGACACGGCACTCATCAATGGAAGGGGCGGGACCTGATCTCAGCGACCCTGAATTTGGTCCCAACCCCCATCAAAAATGAGTTTCTTCGATGGAAGAACACCGGTACAACGGGGGCCTAATTTCACATTTGTGTTGCGAGCCCTCCTCCAAAAATACGAAGCCAGTGGATAAAGTACACCATTTGGATCGGAAGGCTCTTGAGCTGTACACGTCCCAACACGACCGAACGAATTGTTCTAATGGACGTGTGCTCATTCGTTTCTTCGCTTTTGGATCATCCGGCGACGGCCGAGCATGTTCGACAGAAAACGTCTCCAGTGGACGGCCTACCCTAAAGATTCCAATGATCCTTTTGTAACACGGTTACATCAGTGAGGTAGTGTTAGCAGGTATTAGCAGTACCATAGAGACCAGGTCGATGGTATGCAGGATGGTGAAAAAAACTGAATCTTATATCCGAAGTGGTGAGTCTTCTAACCGAGATTTTTTTTAATGCATTCCGACAGTTTCTGGCGATCTTATAAGCGGGGTCCACTGTATTTCTTTTAGTTACATTTGGATAAATATACGGAATCAACGTGGATAATCGATTTTTTCGATAAAAATAACCATATTAAGAAGAAATTAATTAATCATCTAATTTTTAAAGAAAAACGAACCTCTTTTCCCTTCAAAAGCCGTGTAATGGGCGAAAATAATTAAACAAAAGTTTTGTCTTATACAGTCCGTAACCCCGGGTCCTTTGGGAGACGAGGGTTAATCCGGCAATAAAAACGAACACGTCGCCCTTGACGAACTGCCCACTGGGCTTGCCAACTCTAGTAGACCGGGCAGAAACAACGTGTGAAAAGTAACAAAACGTAGCGGTTATGCAAAGCATACACCACACAGCCTGTGTACTAACAATGGATTGACACCGTTCAACCGGCGGCGTCTCCTGCATACCCGGCCACATTACAATCCTCATTGTCCTAATCGTATTACTTCTCGTGCAACACGAGAGAACAATACAACTCTGACAAGACAGTTATACACACAAAAAACGCAATTAACACTAGGTCAAAGGATTTCTAACCTGTACCTCTTTTCCAGCGTCCTTAGAAAAAGTAAAATAACAAAACTAGATCGATATTCGATCCTTATAATCTTCACCCGATTTAAAATACACCATGCGCGTCTGATACACCGTCTGTTTTGAGCAAAAGTCTGAGATACGTGTCTTGCATTTAGAGAAAGGCTGCTACATGCATGTAATTGAAAGGTGTCCTTAGCATCGTACAGAAAGCGAGTAGGAATGCCATCCGACTCGCGAAACCGACTTTCGGTCTAATGTATATAATTTCCTCGTAATATTATACATAGTGTTAAATGTATAATTACACTGCGCGTATATCTAGTGACTGTGTAGTTTGAGACGGTCAATAGCGGTATTGAGTACCATCGAGTTTAGATCAGATGTAGAAGAAACTAAGTACATTTTTTTTCTCGACCCAGTGCACCCTGCAATCTTGGAATTCTACATATTTGTTAAAAGTAATGCATATATTTTAATACATTTACTGCTCTCAATAGTGGTACTACTATACATATTTTGTAACTACGGGTAGATCAGTAATTACATTAATTTCAAGATTTTGATGTACTGAATGGATTTCCTGGTGATGTCCTTTCTTTTCTTTTCTTAGATATAAGCTCCGCTTTATTTCGGCACTGCATGAATCTAAGAGCAAAAATAAGTGAAAATTTTGATGATAGGGGATCCCATGACAGGCGCAATACGGGGTGGACTAGATCTTCCATCCAAAGTTCAGATGAAGAGGATGAATTTATCGAAAGTTTAACGGAACCGTGTGTTCTTTTTTTAATTGGTTATACACGATCTTTTATATAAATTATTATTATCGCGTATCTTTTATAAAAATACTTAAACTATTTTCGCGTGAATAAAGTTTGTTGGTTTGATTTGAAGTCGAGCTCTCTTGAGGCCATGCGATCTGCCCCCTCATTCCCAAAAAGTCCAACAGCCATCACCCACGACATCGCAATCTCTGACCCCTTATTTGTAAGGTTTATTTTTCTGGATCGGCTTTCATCGATTATTTAGATCTGCAAGGCCGACGTGATTTGACATCACTTCGGTACCAACTCTTTTGAATTTGAATTGTAACAAGTGACTTCATTCGGTTTTCTCCTCCAGCCTCTTTCACAGCTTTTAGCTCTCCGCTAATTTTTTCCACGTAACAACCCAGTATCTGACGATCATTATTTTGAAACTAGTATTGAAAAGTGGTTATGACACCTCGTCCGCGACATCTTTCTTTTAGCTGAACTTAAAGCCCCCCCCCACCGAATACTTAATGGCCTGTATGAACAGTATGCAAATACAAGGAAAAGTCTAAAATGTCCTAGCTATCGGTGGCACTCAGACCGCCAGGGATAAGCGATTATCATATTTATTTCTCGTCCTTGAAAAGCCCTAACGCCGAATAACAAAATTAGGCAACATTGCGGAATGAAATGACTAAATTTATTTTGCGACATCAAAGAAAACATTTCCTTATTCTATTTTCTAAAGTCATTTTCATCAGTTCAATTTGTAAACAAGATTATTTACGGTGGTAGTTCAACCCTTGTCGGTTCAGTTGTGACAGTGGGAGAATACAAACGGCTAGAATGTCCTGTCAAAGCTTTTGGGAGTTACTCCCAAAGTTTTCTGCTCAGAGGGCGCATACGCAGCCGGTGCGGAAATTGATTTTCGAAGGTTGATTCGAATTTAGGAGGACAGGGAGATCATTACCAACCGGGTAACCAAAGCCGTTAATTCACTCGTTGTATTTACTGTCTGGTAGTTTTCTTCGTTTTCAAAATCATGACAAAGCGAGACCAAACCAAACGCAACATATTAAATATTTTCGCATATTAACGAAGGATCGAGTTTAAAACATTTGGGTGAACGGTTTCGGCCGGAAACTCGTGATTTCGCTATCATCGATTGTTGGACCTGACACCTTATCGAGAACACACGGGCGTTCACTGAATATGGCGAAATGCCAAAACACGTCTAACCGAAACATACGACGATAGTCAGAGCAAAACGGCAAAAGACGTGAGCATATGTCCATCAAAAGGCCGTACAAAACTAGACACTGAAACATCAAAAGGCGTGGTAATCCGTTAAAATTTAACTGCTAGTGGCTGTAATCAATCAAACAATCTGTTCAGCTTAATGGAGAATCCGTTGATACGAAGGTCCCAGGTGAACGCATCAATTGTTAGACCCACAATTTCAGTTGAATGGATACTCTAGAGGTCCGATCCATCAAAATTAATATCCGGCAAGTCAGCGAATTGAATTGATACAAACGGTCTTTTGGAGGTTAATTTTCATTTTGCCTTACACACGAGTGTATTTTATTGATGGTTGATTTTATTGGTACTTCAAAATTCTGTAGGAGAGTTAGATCAACCTATAGTGGCAGAGTCGTCAGGCAAGAGATGTTACGCCAACTTTAAAACTCGATCAAGGAATTTAAATTGTAAACAAAATCGGTCCCATGAGATACACCAGTTTCAGACAAGAAACAGCTTTTTTTAAAGAGGGTTCGCAACAGCAGGGGTCATATAAACCCTTAGGGTGCCGGTGTTTTTGCTAAAAAAAAAGGCCATTTGTATGTCGGGTTTGAATGTAGGGCCGCTGGATTCGAACCCGGGACCTTCACCTTAGTGATGAGCGCCGTGTCAACACCTAAACCGTTGCGGCCACCGACCCCTTCCAGAAACATCTATTTGTACGTCCACTTAAATGTGATCTGAACCAATCGACGATGCTTTCCAGCTTAGTAGAAAGTCTTCGGGAAAGCTCGAAATACCGTAGACGCAAAAAAAATTCTGGTTTTGTACTTTAGATGTAATGATTGTTTTAATTATTGTTAGATATTTAGTATAATTAGAGAATGCAGTGAGAACTTAGTTTTAAATCAATTCATATATTTGAAATTATGTCTTCGAACATAATAAATTTATGAGTTTTGCTTTAAAGATTGGAGGAGTCCCTACAGTCTAAATTACAACGGTAAACTCTGTCTGATTGCCCTATTGCTAAAAGCCAACATATCTATTACATTTTTAATGCGGTTCGAAACCGGCGTCCAACAAGGGTACATTCTTAGTCCCCTCCTATATACCTCCTTAAACTGATGACTTTAGAGCACAACACTATCACCACAATTCTCTCTTCTGACCCAAGTTCTATTTAAGCTACCTTCAACATCCACCTTGGAGTTTGTTTGGTCCTGTCAAAAACTGAGCCAGACTGAATGAAAAAACAGTTCACTGTACATCAATACTTTCACTCGATAACTTAGGTCTTAAGGCGCAAACTTTAACAAGATTTTTAAGTCCCAAATCTGGTCTGAATATCACAACCAACTCACACTTTTATTTTACGAAGGTATTTTCAACTACGAGATTGTATAAATCACCGGGGGTTTGAAAAAAAGGCAATTTGTAGTGTCTTCGCTGGATTCGAACCCGGGACCTTTTACGACCACTATAGATTAAGGGTCTTGACAGGTCACCAAGCTGGGCACCATGAGCTCGGCTCTGAGCGACATCATGGGCACTTGGCTCAATACCAACATGACCTCAATAACCTACAATTCTTACTTTTCCAGTGTAGTGATGGAAATCGGGGTCGAGTAAATCCCTGCATCTTTGTGATGTGGGTGTATACTTGCTATTTACATGTTACCGTCAGAATCATGGTTCAAACAAGGTTACATTCTTAGTCCCCTCCTATATACCTCCTTAAACTGATGACTTTAGAGCACAACCTATCACCACAATTCTCTCTTCTGACTCCAGTTCTATTTAAGCTCCCTTCAACATCCACCTTGGAGTTTGTTTGGTCGTGTCAAAAATTGACCAAACTGAATGAGAAACTGTTGAAAAAACACTCAATACAAGAAGTTATCGACTTCCACTCAAGTTGGATACTTAGCTCTTAAGACTTATAAATCATGAGGGGTTTGAAAAAAAAGGCAATTTGTAGTGTCGCCGCGGATTCGAACCCGGGACCGTTTATGACCACTATACATTATGGACCACGTCAGGTTCATGGTTGAACCATTGGCACTTAGTTCAAAACCAACATGACCTCAAAAACCTATAATGCTTACTTTTCCTGTGCCGTGATGGATATCGAGGTCGAGTAAATCGCTACATCTATGTGTTGCGGGTCTATAATTGCTATTTACATGTTATTGACAGAATCTTGACCGGAAACCACGACCGACCAATGTTAGCCCAGTGCTTGGACAGGACATCTATCTACTGCACATATTCGTCTCTAATTGACCTGCTTTGATGAGATCCAAGAGCCTATGTTCCGCAACACCTATGGGCCATCACAGACCATCCCCTCAACACAGGTTGGTCCAATGTTTGCGCCATTGAGGAGAGATGTCATCACAGTGGTGAGTCATCTCCTTAAGTTTAATTTTAATAAATGTAACGATAATGGTACAAATCACAACTAAGCTAATTTTTTCAGTAATTAACTAATAGTTATCCTGTTTTATATATTATTAGGTGATTGAACATTAATGGCAAGGAGCTACCTAATTTCAAACAGGTTAGGTACGTAGGGGTTACGGGACTTAACAGAAGGCTTGGACAACTACGAAGTTTTAAGACCAAAATCTCTTTTGAATATCAAAACTCTTTTCTACTATTTTCGAAGAATATTGTTTATGTAAACCTTGTTTTAGAAACGTAAAAATAATGTGAATGACAGGAAGTAAAATCCCTTATTCATGCGCATTTAGCGTGAGCAATTAAGCGTGCTTAAACCGTGGTTAACCGCACTACTATAATTTATGAGTCACTCGTCATATCTCTGTTCGCAGATCGGCACGAGTTACGATCCGCAATAGTTATAACATCGCAGCACAGGTGGAAAATATACTGCGACGCTAATCCTTGATTCAGGATTTGCGCCATTCCGCGGTTTCGTCGCCTCGCCTCTTGTCACCTCTGATGCGGTTTTTCGGCCCGGTTTTTACCAAGAGACCCACCATTAACGTATTCGCCCTTTAAAGAACCGCTTGAATTCGTGACGTCCTTTAACGCCGGGATCGTTATAAGCAGGAGGGCACGAGGTACAATTGTCCCTATCCTTGTGACTCAATCGACCTCAGTAACATTTTACGCTAAAGTATGTACTTTCTCACAGTATTTCGAACGGAAATGGTGAATTAAATTAAAAGGAAGCGTTTTTTTTAACATGTACCATACTGAGCATGAAAACAAGCAGTTAATTAAAAAGTACATTATATGATCATAAATGAGACGTCAGGAAACCGGACTACAGACCCTGTCCATAAAAAGACCAATTTTGACTGGGTAAATATAAAAGCAGTGGATTGATAAAAAAAAAGTATGCAGAAAGGTAATTAAAAAAAATATATAAAACCATCGTGTAACTGAAGAAAAGATAAAAGTAAATTACTCAAAAATTAGCTTAACAGTACTTTTGTACCTAATATATCTTCCTTATGACATTATTGATTCTGAGGTTATGTGGGGGTGGAATATTTGTTGGTTCTTTGCCAGTGCGACCATGGAATGAGAAGAAAAGTGCTTTTTAGACATATAGATAGACAGATAAAACATGAGACCATTGAGAAATTAGAGTGGGGTGTTAATGGCCCTGCTGGCCAATTAATTGAAAAACCTGTTCTGATGGCAGTGATTTTTTCCCATGATGATGAAATATTTATAACAGATGAATAAAAAAAGAGATTATTTGTAGATCGTGAGGTGCGGTCTGGTGTGACGAACGTTTCAAAAAAGCATTTCGTGCAGCGTTTCGAATTTTATTGAGATCATCTTCAGGGCTGAAAGTGTTTGTTTTCCGGGTAGATGGGCCATTCTTGTCTGTTGTGTGTCGCAGTGCCGTACTGGACTTGAGCTCACGTTGTACCGGTGTTCTTCCATCGAAGAAACTCGTTTTTGAAGGGGGTTGGGACCAAATTCAGGGTGGCTGAGATTGGGTCCCGCCCCTTCCATTGATGAGTGCTGTGTCAATTTCTTTCAATTGGGGCGGTGGGGATCTACTAGTCGAGAGTCTGATGCCTTAACCACTCGGCTACCCCGGGCCCCTTGGGCCCTGAAGATGATCTCAATAAAGGTCGAAACGTAGACACCATAAAGAAAAAGTTTTTCTAAAACCTAAATCACAGCATATTGCACTTCTCGCTCCCCAAATTGCATAACGGTCACTAAATACCATACATTTAAAAAAAATTTAAATTTAATTTTGTAGTCCTATAATTACGGTGTTGAAAAATTATCAAGTTATCGTTATCATCAAAAAGAGGACTTTCAGCTCTTCAAATAAAAAAAAAACTTCGAGAACGAAAATGAAAATTTTTCGTTAATTATATGATTTTGTCTGCACTGAGAAAAACTTGAAACAATGAAAAATCCTTCTCGACGAGAAAACGTAAGTTCGTCGCGAGAGATGTGAGAAAGCGTTGGCCTATTTGACGAATTCGTCTGATTCTTCATGAGAGCATCTACAGAAGATTTTGATAAAAAAAATTACTAAAGTAATGGATAAGAATTAAAGGATAAGACCGTGTTGGGTTCAAGATGAAAAGTGTAAAGGTAAAAAAGTCAATGTCACGAGCAGGATTCGAACCCACGACCTTCCGCTACATACGCCTCTGCTCTGCTACTTGAGCTACCGTGATTTCGATCCACTCAGACACTAATTTCCTATCTTTTGAACCCACCTTTTGAATTTTCCCGCCTTTTTTCCATCTTTCAAATGTCGAGTAATCAGGATTCATTTCTGGACGACAAATGAAATGGCCACGGAGAACTTTAGCGAAGATATAATTCATTTAACTTTTTAAATCCATTAGAATTCGTGGTCCGATTGACCAAATAAACATCTTTAAATTATGTAAGGAATGGATTTAGATAAAAAATTAAGTGTCACGGGAGGGATTCGAACCCACGACCTTCGGCTGACCAATCCACTCGGTCGCTATCTTCCGAACTCAACCCAACCTTTCGGATTTTCCCTCGTTTTTGCCATTTTGTCGTGTGATCTATTTGATTCTCGGCTACAAATGAAAAAAAGTTAATGCCCGAGGGGATCGAAGTCACGATTGCTCAAGTGGACGAGCAGCAGCGTATTTACCGTGGGTTCGAACCCCGCTCGTGACACTGACTTTTTCATCCCAACACATACCTTACATAAAGATTAATTAATTGAAAAATATTATTTGGTCAATTGTACCACGAAATATAATTAAGTTATGAACATATTTTGATGACTTATTCTCGTTTCAAGCCCCTTTCGATTTAACGCATCTTGTGTCTAGACGGACAGTGCGGTTTATTAAAATACTTTTGTTACAAACTCAACCAATCTCAAACCATTCAACTATAACTGGTTATTCTGGGTCGGACGTGGATTGGAAAAAAAAATGAAATGAAAGACAGACTGGGATTTGGAATAATCACTCAGATTAAGGACAAAGCGAAACGTATCCTTGGCTTTGACATTTACAGATGCGGAGAAAAGCTACACGGCCGAATGTAGGACACCATATGGTCGATCCTGACCTGAAGAAAGTGCTACACCGTCTTATTAGTCGTTCGCCAGTGAAAGTGTTTCATTAGGAACAACGTGAGAACGGTTTTATTTTATGAGTATAAACTGTACAGAAAATGAAATCGTGAGAGCATTAGAAATCGAGCTAATAATTTGCTTTAAAGATACATTTTGTAAAATGAAATTCAAATGAATCTCAAGTTTTTAAAGTTAAGTGGTATTGGAAAATATAGCCACTTAAGTTGTTACAATATAATTTTCCACGCCGGATTTTCCGCGTTAGGTTGGTTTTTTTGAAGTCATTTTGAAGAGAGAAAAAAACGTAACATTTGTCCAAAGCGACTAAAAACCTGGTAAGCGAGGCGTTTCTGTCATGTACAAAAATTATTGTTTTGCGTGTTGTATAATTTCTTTGGAATCCGACATGAACAGAAGAGTTTGCAATACCATTGTCCGGTAGCTTTTGAAACCGGGTTGTTTTTGTGACACAAGAGTTCCCATATGGACCTGTCTGTCTGTTTTACATTGTCTCGGCCTGTTCCCGTGAAATATCTCACAAGAACCTCTCCGATACGATTTTTTTTTATTCGGCCGGTTCGCCCGCCCGGGTTCCCATCGATCCGGCGGTGACGACAGCTTTCCGCCTTGCGGAAGCCCTGGATTTGTACACCGATGAATACGGGGCGGTCTGTTCTCATTTTCCGAACGGAAATACCTTTCATGGAACGCCCGATAATCGTCTATTTTTAAATTAAAAGATGGAATTGATATAAAAAAAAGTTAATGCATCTATTAATGAATAACTCTTAAGAAAGGAGGTCGTGTAAACAACTCCATTATAAAATAGATCGAAAATAATCCAAGTATTAAAATTAGCATGATATTAAGAAAATAAGGATTCTGTTGTGGTTTGTGTTCTGTTCTGTTCCTCGCTCATGTGCCTGGAAGATCGAAAAGTACCAAACTTCAAGCTCAGGGTCATTAGTTAAGTATGAAAGACTTAGTCCTAGCTGCTATCTCGTTTTAGACTTCATAGATTTTAACCTAAAACCTGACACTATTTAGATTGTTTCCGATTGCTCTGATAATAGTCCAATGGGTTAATGAATAATTTTCAAACTGTAAATTGTGGAAAACAAATTATCCATTTTTATTAGGAGATATGACTTCTATAAAAACGTAAATGGTGATATGGATTTTGTTGTATTCTGGTCTGCCTGCCCTTGCCTCGGGTACCAGGACGTTCGAAAAGGGTCAGGTTCATTAGGATCAAAGTAGTTTTTTTCATTGTAAAATGTAAAAAAAATTATTTAATGTGTGGGGTGATTTGAGAGTGCTAACACGACACAAGACAGACAACAAACACTTTGAGCCTTGATGGTGTTCTCAATAAAGTTCGAAACGTTGGCACGATAAAGAAAATGTTTTTCTCAACTACGTCACACCATACAGCACCTCATGATTCCCGAATAAAACTATTTAATTTTATTAAGAGATAAACTGTTATAAACCACAAGTGAAAAGAATGATTTTGTTTTATCCTGGTTCGCCTATCCTCGCTCGTAATCCGGTCAAGTTCAAAAACACGCAGATTTAAAATAACAAAAAAAAAACTCCCATTACGCAGCACCCCGTAATTTTTGGACAAAATTAGTACGTACAATAGACACGGTTTTTTCATTAGAAAATAATTCAAAAATAGTTAAAATATTAAAACTGACATAATACCACGTAAATTATAAATATTTTAAAAAAATAACCTTTCACTCAAAACGCATCAATTTTTTTTGCAATTACCACCATATTAATGTTGTAATTTGGACATTTCTCAACATATTTACTATTTATTTTATTTTACTTGTAGAAAAGACTCTGCTATAAAGCACAAATGAAAATAAGGATTCTGTTGTACCCTGGTCCGCCTGTCCTTGGCTCGAGTACCAGGACATTTCGAAAAGGACCAAACTTCAGGTTCATTAGTATCAATGTTTTTTCCTTGCTGTGACCTCGGTATATACTACATACATTTTAACATGAAACATAAGACCATTTTTCATTATTTTAAATTGGAAGGATAATAGTTCAATCGGATATAATTAATTTTCAAAATGTAAAATGTGAAAAAGAAATGATTTAATGTGTGGTGATTGGTGACCGTTAGTCTATGATTGTTAAAAAATCGTGAGATGCGATCTGGTGTGACTTAGGTTTCAGACAAAAAACATTTTCTTTATTCTTTTTTCTTTAAAAGTGTTTGTTGGCCCACTCTCAACACGACACGCCAGAATGGCACAATTACGCAAAAAACAAAAACTTTGAGCTCTGAAGATGATCTCAATAAAGGTCGAAACGTGGCACGATAAAGAAAACGTTTTTCTGAATGATTCCCGAATGAAATTATTAAATTTTTATTAAGAGATATAACTGGTATAAAACCCGTGTGAAAATAATGATTTTATTGTATCCTGATCCGCCTATCCTCGCTCGTGACCCAGGCAAATTCAAAACCACGCAAATTTCAAAAAAGAAGAAAAAATCTCAATAATACAGCACTCCTGATTTTTTGGCAAAATTACTAAGTAGAAAAGGCAGGTTTTTGCCATTATACAATAAATCAAATATAGTTAAAATATTCACACTAATGTAATACCACGTAAGTTATAAATATTTTAAAAAAGAACCTTCAACTTCTAACGCGTTCAGTTTTTTAATTAGCACCATATTAATGTTATAATTTGGCTATTTCTCAAATTATTTGCTGTTTATTTGATTTTTTTTTTACTTGTAGAAAAGGCTCTGCTATAAAATGCAAATGAAAATGAGGATCTGAGGACCATCTGTCCTCGCTCTTGTGCCAGGATGATCGAAAAAGGCCTAAACGATTTTGATCATTTCAAATTGAGTTAATAACAGCCCAATCGGATATGATTAGTTTTTAAAATGTAAAGTGTGAAAAACAAATTGTTCAATTTTATTAAGAGATATGACCGCTATAAAACACGGGTTAAGAAATTGATTTTTTTTGTATCCCGGCCCGCCTGTCCTTGTGCTAAAGGCTCACCATCCCGCATATCCCAAAAAGAAATCTCACAAGAGACAAAAAATCTTAAATCATTTTCAAAAAGATAGTTTCTACTCACAGTAAGTTGTTTTGCAATGATACGAATTTCGAGCCCTTTAGTTCATCATCAGGTTGAACATCCACAACCACGTCTATCGGCATGCCAAAGTGAACCCGCCGAAACCTCCGCCAACTCGACGTTTCAATTAACAGCTGATTTTTTTAATGGCGCTCAATTTGAACGCTGATGAGCTAAAAGGCACGAAATCCGGATCATTGCAAAACAACTTACTGTAAGTAGGAGTTAACTTATTAAAAAAAGGATTGAACACCACACTCACTTAATGATTTATCGTTTCTAAAAAATCTTCGTTTTTCTGACCAAATTAGTTGGGCTGGAAAGTCAAATTTTTCCTAGTTGTGATCTCGGTTTGGACTTCGTTCATTTTATCATGAAACATGAGACGATTTAGATGGGTTTAAATATGAGTGATAATAGTCCAATCGGATATTATTAATTTTTAAAATAAAAAATGTGAAAACCAATTTAATTTTATTAAGAGAAATTTTGTTATATGTTCTCGTCCGTCTGTACTCGCTCGTGACCCAGGCAAGTTCAAAACCTAGCAGATAAAAAAAAATAAAAATTCTCAAATAATGCTGCACTACTAATTTTTTTCAAAAAGTTAATAACGTAGGCAAAAAACTGTGTTTTCTATGAGTGTTTATGGTTGATTTAGTCTTTGTAAAATTGAACGTGAAATATGAGAAACTTTTAATTATTTTGAAGTTGCAGTGCAGTGGTAACAGTCCAACGGGATTTGATTAATTTTAAAACTTTGATTTACACTCTCTTAAAAAAAAATTTTTGTTACAATGTGTCCTCGATTAATAATTGTAGTAAGATTGTACCAAATCTCGTAAGAACAAATCCTATGGGTATGAAATAATGTTTAAATACGTTAATAAATAACGAATGTATAAACAAAATCTAGAATAAGATCAAAATGTTTAAAAAACATATCGAGATTTATAGATATTGGGTAATTATAACACGCAGGGAAAGATTCCTTGATGTATCCCACTTAATCGAATAGTGCAGTTCCTTGATTCCCTATAGGGAGCGTGTAGCAAGGCCATCAGAGAATCATGCTTGAGTACGGCGAATTTCTCGGTCCCCGTTTCGATTATTGAAAACGTTAGTTTGGAGTGCATAGCGTGTGTTGAGGGTGATTGTATTTATTAGCGTGAATGTGTGGTGGAACGGTGGAATATCGAACGCCACTTCAACCATCAATTAGTAATAGTAATATTTTGATAAACGAAAAAGTAATAATGTATTTAAGAGTGATTGAGAGAAATGATTTTGTTAGTGTTTAAATTATCTATCTGTTGATTATTCGAGGCCGACCTCGGCAACTTGACGAAACCCGGTATGCCAGCAGCCGGCGGGGTCCTAGACACAACTTATTGTAAATTAGATAAGCTGGAATTGCTGGTGGTGTTAATGATTTTAGCCTTCCCTTACAAAAACGGCAAGATTAGATTGGCCAAATTGTTCGGAACAAACGAATTAATCAATGAGATCATTATCAAGGCGCTAGAAGTGTACAATTTTTCTTTTGTGGTGTGTTCTTGAGTTAAACATTTCCCCTGTCAGTGCGATTGGATTTAATACAACTTTTACCTTGGGCGTAGGTTTCGCTTCCTATACACGTTCACATTCAGAACAGTTTAAATGTTTACTTTTCCGATTCCATTTATACAAAACGCCGACGTAACAATAACAAAAGCTTTTGGGCCCGTTTGTTGTACCCATTGTTCTTGAATCTGTTGCAGATCCCATCAGACCCGATCGATTCTTTTCCTTTTCCGATTAGACCGATTTATCGTTTCATTCGAATGGAAATTGCCGAGCGCGGACAACGAGGCTCGACCCTTTGGGACCATATATGTATAACGTATGGGCGATGGAGGCATTGGCCCGGTTCTGGTTGGCTTTCACCGTCGGAGCCGTACAGGATTCGGAACTTCAACGGTCCACAATCAAGGCAAACTTGTAAACCAAGGCCAGACAACCTGCCGTCTGCTCGGTGAACAAGTCGATTTCGTTTCGAACAAAGATCTCGTGTATATTTAACGTCTAACGACAGCTAACGAGGTCGATTTTCCTCCTTGATTCACGAGGAAACTGAAACTTGTTCAATTTTTTGCATATTAGCGAGTCTATTCTTAAATAGGTAAAATCAGAACCGTAATAAAATTACTAAGTAAAAATGTGTGGTGTTTTGTTACAGATAGTTAATGATTATTTGAACATCGTGAGGTGCGGTCTGACACATCAGTCGTCTCTTGATTGAGATCATCTCCAAGGTAGCGAATCTTACGATCTCCAAATAATCATTAACAAGTAAAGTAATTCCTGTCAAGTAGGCTAAAATCCTACGTTTTACATATTTAATTAGCATAGGCACTGAACTAGCTCGATTTCATTTTTAAATGGTCTTTTTAATTTTGTTAAATTTTTCTAATTTTGTGTTTTTAGAAAGGTTTTGGCTTTATTTTCTATTCATTTATTCATTTCCCAACTTGAAAAATGCGAAAAAGGAAGGAAAATTTAAAAAGTGGTGTTGAGATGGGAGTATTTAAAAGACTTAAAGACTTACTCATTTGTAGTTTCAAGAAGGTGAGACTTATGACGTATCTACAATCAATAAATGCTTACAACCTCATATAACCTTTACATTGTACTGTACGAACGTATTTATTAGCGTGAGTGGTTTAGAATGCGAGGGTGCGGCTGTGACTGAATATCGAGTAAATCACACCCCACCGATTTAGGTTAGTGATAATATATTTGTTTTATGATTGTGGGAAGGGTCGACAACGTCTTGGTGGTAGTAATACTACCGAGATGCTGCGCCTTTTCTAGTATGATCGTATTTATTAGCGTGAGAGGTTATGTGTGAATGGACGAGGCTGTCGAGGAATATCGAGTACTCCACAGGCCCGTCAAAAAACTTAGGATTAGTTTTATGGATGAGTGGAATTTGTAATACCGTTGAGAGAAACATATACGCTTGGTGCAGGCGATGACCGAAGCAGTTAGCTGGCCAGAAAAAAAGTGAAGGGTATCCGGTTAAACTTTACCACGAATGTAAGTTAAATAAATATCTCACAATTAATTAAGGTTTTTTTTTAGTTAAGAAAAAAAAGTCAATGGCACGAGGGGGATTCGAACCTACGATTTTCGGTGTGGTTGACAAGGGAAGTTAGTGTCGGACTAGATCGAAGTCACGATAGCTCAAGCGGTAGAGCAGTATTGAACCGAAGGTCGTGGGTTCGAATCCCGCTCGTGACACTGACTTTTTTTTATCTCAACTAAAATTTTAATAAATTGAAAAGTTTTTATATATTATTACCAATTAAAATTTCATGATATGTATCGGATTTGAACCCAGAACTGCTAGCTCGACAAATACCACTTGGCCATGTATAAAAATTTAATAAAAAAAATTAAACTCTCCCTAATTCGAAATTGATTTTGCTTTAAAATATCGTAAATTTTCTTACGGCTCATAATAAAAAGGCAGGCAAATTTTCAAACTTAAAAATTTCAAACGGTTTAATTCATAAAGTACGATTCATTTTTAAAATTGCTTTACTATTATAATAAAAAATATTAAATATAAATATTGCAATATTGCAACATTATTATTATCATTTCGTTTAATGGGAAATACAATATCCTTGTAAGGAAAGCTGACTGAGCAATAAATAAAGGTTTTGTGTGACAGCGTAGTGTTCATAAGTGACGGAGGTCCCGTTTTCTGAAGGAAGATCCATTATCGCTTTAACTGTGTAAATTATTGTGGTGGTAATTGAAGTAAATAAATTGCTAAGTCTTTCTTAAATGTTTGACGACAATGTTTAACTTCTGTAACGTAATCAATTTTCTTCCGTAATTCACGAGGAAACTGATACTTGTTCCATTTTTTGCATATTAGCGAATCTTTTGTTAAACAGGTAAAATCAGAATTATAATAAAATTATATAAATGTGATTCCTGCCAAGAAAGCTAAAAACCTACATTTTACTTATTACTTGCCAAATAAAAATCTCATGATTTGAACCAAGAAAAGCAAATAGACATCGGTCGACAGAACCACTAGGCCACTTCTAAAACTTGATTTTTTTTTTTTTTTAACTCTCCCTCTAATTTGAACTCGATTTCATTTAAAATATCGTAAGCTTTCTTTCAGCTCAAACGACAGAGTGCAAAGCGCAGGATCTTGCAAACGCTAGGAATACCCAGAGACCAGTGGCACGTGAGAAATTCTACACAGCACAACGAAATGAATATTTCAAAAGTCGGCGAAATATTAATGAAAGGGCTGTGCAAGACATAATTCTATGTTAAACTATTCTCCTTTTGCTGTACATTAGCTAACCAAGCGCCTTCTTGCGAAGAGCGGGAGTGGGGGATCGAAGGGGAAAAAGCGTTTCAACCCGCCATAAATCTGTTTATAAATTAATTAATTTCCGCATTATATAATTGTAAAGTATTGTGCAATAGAGTCGAAGATGTTAAATAATAATCAGGTAGTAACTTATATCAAGTTTCATACTAATTACGATCATATCCTACATATTACAAGACAACAAAAAAAAAATATCATTACCATACGTTGGGAACTTTTATGTACAAAAAGAATGATTGCGTATGTTTATATAATAGTATGTATAATATATACATATATACTATTATGCTTAAAAAACATAATTTTTTTGTACTCTTTCTTGGGTTTTGCTACAGAATTCTCACACCATAACAAACAAATATTTACAATATAACAATATATATATATATATATATATATATATATATATACACATACGATTGAATAAAAAAATAAAATGGCATTAATTTTTTCCTATGAGTAAAGTTCATGAATTAATTGGCAAGTTAGAATTATTTTAAGGTATTATATGGTGTTTAGAAGTTGAATAGTTTATGGTTTTTCTCCATAAAATTAACCCTTTTTTCCTTCAAATTAGCGTTTTCAAAAATTTCAAATTAACTGTTTTCGACTTCAAATTAACTTTGTTTTTCTTTTAATTCAAATGAACCTTAATGAAGGATAAAAAAAAACATTTTTGAAGATTGTATGAAATAATATATAAGCATGTACAATAAAATTCCTGCATATTAGCGAATTTTTTTTTAAATATAAAATAATTACTCTTGTAGAAAACAATATAGCAATTAATTACAATCAAAATTAAATATAAAAAATAAACGGTCCTTGTGTTAATTTAACAATTGAAAAAAACACATAAAACAGTTTCTTTTATAGAATAACTAATGAAAATTAATTAATCCTAAAATAGAAAGTTAATAAACGTACTAAATAAATGGTTACTGTATTAATTAGATTCTTTTTCAATTATAAAATAATTGGTTTATTATATAAGTAACGTGTTTTTACAAAAAAATCTCGAATTTATAGAAGGCACATTTGTTTTATGATTAATTGGATATAACTTTTAAAAGCAGATGGTATTCACCATGCTGTACAATGGTAATTTACTTTGTTTTATGAACAATTAATATAAATATTATTATTGTTAACATTTAATTTTCATTTTAATGTGGTATTTAATAGACCATTATCTTAATTATGAAAGGACTTTCATTTAAATGCTTATATTTCATTCAATACAGTTTTTTTTGTGCTTTAAAGAAAAGTTGAATTAATTAAGATTTTTCGTTGAGATAAAAAAGTCAGTGTCAGGAGCGGTACTCGAACCCACGATCTTTGGCTAGGTACGCCGCTGCTCTACCTCTTGAGCTAGCTACCTTCTAGCCTAAGGTCGTGGGTTCGAATCCCGCTCGTGACACTGACTTTTTTTCTCTCAACTAAAAACCTTAATTAATTGAATGATATTAATTGGTCAAGAGGATTACGCTTACTAATGAATTACCACCAGAGTGGCAATAATTCTTAACTACTGAGCACTCTGGGGTGAGTGTGTGACGTCTGGAGAGTAAAAGTAATTTATTAGCGTGAAAGGAATGGGTTGCTAATAACCCCGCCCCCAAGGAATATCGAGTACTGCCATGAATGTTTTTGTATTTTTGAATTTTTTCTACTTTTTGCCATCTTTCAATGTGGGTTCGAATCCCGCTCGTGACGCTGACTTTTTTTTATTTCAACTAAAAACCTTAATTAATTCGGCACTAGTGAATTTAAAGAAAAGGTTAATTTGTTGTAAAAAATATTTAATTAGAATTAAAAAAGCAACTTAATTTGGATTTTTAAAGGAATAATTTGATGTTAAGAAAAGGTTAATTTGAAGTTTAAAAAGGTTATTTTGCAGATAAGAGGGGTCAATTTGAAATTTGAAATTTGAAAAATTTAATTTGTAATTAAAAAGGGTTAATTATAAGAAAAAATCCTACATTTATTTGGTCCTTACAATATCATACATCGGGATAAAATTTTATTGGTTTTCTTATTCTATAAAATTTATTATACATTGATGTCCAAAACAGCCCGATCCCCGTTTACAAAAAATTTCGAATTAATTAATATAGATAATCGATAAAATAGTTAATAATAATAAAAAATAGTTAATATGAAATGAAAACAAGCTTAATTTGAAGTTTAAAAGGATTGATTTAAAGTTAAAATCGTTAATTTGAAGTGAGAAAAAGCTTAATTTGATGTTCAAATACGATTATTTTGCTGTTAAAAAGGTTAATCTGGAGTTAAAAATGGGCCAATTTGAAATTAAAAAAACAAAGTTTAATTTGAAATTACAAAAGTTAATTAGAAAGAAAAAAGCTATATTTATTTGGTTCTTAAAAATTCATACATCGGGATGAAATTTTAATGGTCTTAAATAGTTTTTTTTATTGCATAAAATTTATTTTACGTTGACAGCCACAACAGCCCAATCCCCATTTACAAAAACTCTCGAATTCCTAGTTATAACGGTTTTTTTTGTGCTTTAAAGAAATGGTTAATTTGATGTAAAAAAACTAGCTAATTTAAAATAAAAAAAGGTTAATTTGTAGTTTAAAAGGATCATTTTGAAATTAAAAAGCGCGAAAAAGAAATTTAGTCATTTAAAAATTCATACATCCGGATAAAGTATCATTGTTTTCAATTATTCTTCAAAGTATAAGTTGACAGCCAAAAATCCAATCTTCGATAATTCGGTTGAATTATACAGCCGCTTATCAAAAAGTTCAAAATTGCCGTACCGGTCGGCCTCCACCTTTTCCAACCAAGAAGTAAAAAAGTGCTTCCTCAACAATCATTCCGTAATTAGTTAGAAACTCGTCAGAAAAACATGTTAAACAGGAAAAAACCGCAGGCAAATTTTCAAACTTAAGGTTAAAACGGTTTAATCAAGATTTCGGTACGATTAATTTTTTTATTTTGCAACATTTAAAAATTTTTAAACACTGATTTACTATTATAATAATTAAATATAATATTTTAACATTATTATTTTCTTTAATGGAAGATACAATATACTTGTCAGGAAAGTTGACTGAGCAATAAATAAAGGAGTTGTGTGACACTGTGGTGTTCAGAAGTGACGGATGTCCCGCTTCCGAAGGAAGATCTATTATCGGTTTAACTGTGTAAATTATTGTGGTGGGACTTGAAGTTAATAAATTGCCAAGACTTCCTTAAAAGTTTGGCGACTTACGTTACAAATAATTTGCCGATAGGCTGTCATACCGCGAGGATGAAAGCGGTTCTAATTGTTCCACGGTTTGGTTCCACATGATTTTTTAACAGTCCGGGCTTTCTCGATCGAAAAATCGCCAAATGACCACAGCGATTTATAGCAATTTTGAAGGGGGGACAAAAAAGAAGTCAATAATACAAAGATCTTTGGAATAGAACAGCCTGGTTTCTCTTTCTACAGGTGCAATTGGGCGAAACTGAGAGGATAACCGGCCTAATCTGGGCTGCACGGTCACAGGTCGCAGCAGGAAAAAATGTAAGGCAAAAGCTACGACAAAAAAGACAATTACACAACCAAGTTGAAGTTGGAAAACATCTAGCGGTTATAGCATTTTCTCGCATTCTGATCGAAAGTTAATAGTTCACCGTTTCAACGTTTCGTTTTTGTTATATAGGAAAAGATATCTTACTTTTAACTGGTCTGAGTGAACAAATTACTCGTTTCAATTAATTATTATTTGCATGTAAGAACTTGGTAGAAAAACGAGGTGGGATTAGGACTCACGAAAAGCCTAAGGTCGTGGGTTCGAATCCCGCTGGTGACATTAACCTTTTCACTTCAACCAACAATCCTTACTTTTAATTTTAAATCTATTAAAACACTTTTGCGCGTTACCCATGGATTTATCAACGATCACCGACCCTGAGAAAAATCCTTTTGGTAAAAAAATACGGAATTTCCTACTATAAACCACGAGAAAAACTGATCATGCACGAATGTAAAGAACGATGAGAATCCGTCATAAAATGGAATTGTATCATGGAGTAGGACAAAACGAAAGATTCAATTTAAAATTTTAAAATCCTTTATAAACATCAATAAAAAAAATGGTTTTCTATAATCACTGAATTATGAAAAAAAAATGTTCCAAGTGGTCACTTTGTATTTAGGTTATAGAATCCTACAATCTGACATGATCGTCACATCAGACTTTAGAACAACCCAATTTTTATTCTATTCAAACTAAGGAAACTTTCTTGGACGTTGAACTCTGACACAATCCAACAAAACCATACAAGAAGATCATGGTTAAAAATTCTTGCCAAAACTGGTCACCACATTGCTACAATTTGAGAAAGGTGATAAGGCTCTATATGGTCACTGGTATTCGATACCAAACCAACATGGGTATGCTGAAAGATGAGGTCATTTTGTAGGTTATGGGAAGGAGGAGACTGCCACACCCTTGAATACCAAGCAACCGCTTAATCTAGTCATCACCTACGGCACCAAGCAGACCAAGATCTATTACTTCTTAAAGAATGAGATGTATATAGTAATAGTAATAATAATAATATCACTAGTTTTCGTGGTTCCCTTGACCAAGTAATATCTTTCAATTAATTAAGGTTTTTAGTTGAGATAAAAAAAGTCAATGGCACGAGCTAGATTCGAACCCATGACGTTTGGCTAGATACGCCGCTACTCTACTACATGAGCTATCGCGACTGCTATCTCAAAAATGGCAAAAAGTAGTGAAAATTTAAAAAGTGGGGTTGAGATGGGAAGTGTCCGAGTGGATCGAAGTCACGATTCCACCACAACTCCACTCTAGCTAATAAATACATTTCAGGAATGCATGAAATCTCTAGGCTTTTTAGTTATTAGACTGTCATGAGTCCATACTACTATCAAAGGAGGAAAAATTCGAAAGGTTGATATGTTTGCGTCCGAGTGGTCGATGTCAAGATAGCTCAAGTAGTAGAGCACTGGCGTATCGAGTCGAAGGTCGTGGGTTCGAATCCCGCTCGTGACAATGACTTTTTTTATTTCAACTCCAAACCTTAATTAATTGAAAAAATAATTATTATATTTGCGAAAAGTACAGAATACAGTAAGATAAAAATTTAAGGATAAAATAGTAAAACCATAACTAAAAAGTAACTCATTGATCCGATTTGCACATTTCCGCCTATCACTTAAAAGCAGTGCAACAGGTGGCAGGAGTTACGACAGGGAACAAAATTGGTAAAACCTAAATCAAAAGAATTTAGAAACTGTATAAGACCAAATAAATTAATGGAAAAATAAAAATAACGAAGATAGAAAACAAAAATAATGCAATAAACTCAAATAAAGATAAAATAAAACTTAAAGAATACTATAGGTGCCGTATATACGAAAAAGTTTAAAATTTAAACTTAAAATTTTTCAGTAATAAATTTTTTCACATCATAACGAGAATTAAATTTGTTAAAATTTATTTTATGATTGTAAAGAAACCTAAAAACAATATTTAAAGAAAAATTAAAGTAAAAATTAGTAATATCCGTTATATTTAGTGGTCCATTAGCTAAATTACTTCTTTCAATTAATTACTCTTTTCATATAAGGTTTTTGGTTGAAATGTAAGAGAGCAGCGGCGTATCAAACCGAAGGTCGTGGGTTCGAATCCGCTCGTGGCATTAGGCTTTTCATTTTAACCACAAACCTTACGTGGCTAGATGTAGTATACAAAGAAAAAAAACCTTACGTAAAAGGAGTAATTAAATGAAAGAAGTAAATAAGTAAAAAGTTTACTTTGTACATAAAAATAACAGTCGCTAATTTTTGCAACACTGAGCTTTCATAGCTCTTGTTAAGGTCAAAAGATCCGCTTTTTGTAACCTTTCCATATAAATTTTTGGCATTAGAGGAAACTCTATTAGCAACTTGTTTTGACAAATCTAGTCTTGTTTGACACTCATTGTTTGATTCAGCAAAAAGATTATTTTTAAAGGCATCGAAACAAGAATATTTTCAAAACAATCGGTTAAATTTTACTATACTCATTTTCATCATCACATTCATCAGCATCGTATAATCAGTATTTCATAAATTCAGAGGATTTGCCCTAGTCTGCCAACTCAGTACCATCTACATCAGAATCTTCACTGCGTGCAGAAACGTCGGTAGTTTGAGAACAGCTGTGCATTTTGCAAAACTTATAATTATTTTTTTGTTAGGTTATCTACTGTTTTTCAATAACGATTTATTACTGTTATTTGATCCCTTCTTTTAAGAGGTTCCTTGCAAATTTGAAATTATTTTTCTTAAACTGTTCCTAAAGACCTATTTTTATAAAAATCCATAATTAAAACTAATTTTTTATTTAAAATAGCCACTATTTCGTAAATTTGAACGTCAAATTTTAAATATCTTGTTAACGAGCCTGGTGGAACTCGTGATTAACAAAGGCTAACGTCCACCAGTCGAAAAGACTGACGGCCGCATAGCCGCGTAACGTAACATGTTGCAGGCTGCATCCACGGTTTCGTTGATTTACGCTTTTCCGAGGAGGGGAACGGGAGACCAAAATTACACCTGTCGAAACTTGATTGAGTGTGTATAGCACTATGCTGTACTTATAAAATTCTCGGTCGATATAATTTGCCTGTTGGCTCTTTTTGCATATGACGTCTTGAAAATTATAACGTGAAATTATTTATATAAATGAGTAGAACATTTTCGAATTCAAAACTGTCGTGACTGGTCTAATTTCTTGTGAGGGAGAGAGAGAGACGAATAATCTTACTCGACTTATTCAAGGAGAAATGTCAAACTTGACATCATCGCCTTTTCCATTCATGAATCATTGTTAAAAGTAATGCATCTTGCCTAAAAGTCAGACCAAGGTCTATTTCTTCTAATTGAAGATTAATAATAATATTCACTCACTCACTCACTTTTCTCTCTCTATCTCTCATTCACTCACTCACTCACTCACTCACTCAATCAATCAATCACTCAATCAATCACACTCACTCAATCGCTCAATCAATCAATCACTCACTCACTCAATCAATCAATCAATCACATTTTCTTTTCTCTCTATATCTCTCTTTTCTCTCTCTCCCACTCACTCAATCATTCGTTCACTCTCCTCACACTACACTCACTCACTCTCGGTCTTCTCTCACCCACACTTACTCTCTTTTCTCCCTCTCCATCTCACCTAATTCCCCATCTCTCTTTCCTTTCTCACTCACTCACTTTCTCTCTCTCTCTCTCTCTCTCTCTCTCTCTCTCTCTCTCTCTCTCTC
>CM077112.1:14077031-14129779 GCA_039619505.1 Cimex hemipterus
CTCTCTCTCTCTCTCTCTCTCTCTCTCTCTCTCTCTCTCTCTCTCTCCCTTTCGATCTGTTTGCTTTCTGTACCTCTCACACCATTACTCAGCCATTCACTCCTTCTCTCTCTTTTTCTCTCTAGCTCTTAGTCGCTCAATCATTCTGTCTCATTTACTCGCTCACTCTCTCTCTCTCTCTCTCACTCACTCACTCACTCACTCACTCACTCACTCACCACGCCCTCACTCACTCCATATCTCTATTTTCTCTCTCTCTCACTCTCTTTCACACTCACTCCTTTTTTCTTTTTTTCTCTTGCTCTCACTCACTCAATCATTCTGTCTAACTCTCTCTCCTTTACCGTTCTCTCACTCACTCATTCAATCATTATGTCACACTCAGTCCCTCCCTCTTTTCTCTATCTCTCACACACTCAATAATTCTGTCTCACTTACTCCCCTCCCACCATCTTTCTTTCTCTTTTTTCTCACTCAGATGATTCCGCTAATGCTTTTGATCTTGTTATATCCAGTTTGATGTGATCTGGTGAAATAGTGGTTCTTTGGATCAAGGCCTACTTATCTGATATCTGTATGAAGGTATAATTTCAATTCATTGCTTCAACGGGTGTTCCCCAAGGATCGCATCTGGTAGTAAATGATCGAGTAGTAGATCGACTTGGATAGATTCTCTTCGTAACGTTTCGACAATGAAGCCTTACCAACCTCATATTTCTTCGACACTTGAATTGGAGAAAGTTTCTACCGTAACTGACCCCGGGGTAATTTTCGATAATAAATGTTCCTTTATTATATTGATCAGTTATTTCTAGGGCTTACGAAAATTTTTGTTTCCTTATGAGAAAGGCTGAGGACTTTAGGAATATTTCGGCCATTAAATGCTTATACGTTTGTGAGAAGCATAGTTGAATCTTGTTCCTTGCTTTGGTATCCTTGGGCTTAGGATGGTCCTTACCGAAAGGGTGCAAGTTCGAGTATAAACAGTGGTTCCACTTTTGAGCACCCTATTTTTACGCTTATAATTGAGTACTATTGTTCAAAGTACATGAAAATATGTCCCTTTGCAAATTTTGAAAAATGATTTTTAAAAAATGTATCCGAATTTTCACGGGTCCGTGCATTCTAATTCTGAGATTTTCATTTATTTTCAGATAGTTTTTAATTAAATTAATTAAATATATAAATATATGGGTCATTTTACTTGTCTAAAAGAGAGATTTGTAAATATTTTGAGAACAAATAATTTTAGATTAGTATGATATATTATGTAAATTGACTCCAATATTTGGGACATTTCTGTAATGCGATTAATAATAAATAATATTAATAATATTCGCTTTAGTTTTTGATCTTCGACGAGCATATCCACTTATTACAAATATTTTCACTTGGAAGGGTTTTTTTCCACGAGAAAGACGTTTTCGGCTATTGCGGTTTTTGTGGCAGAACGAGGATTTTTCGAAAAAGTAGGGCACGCATGCTGCGTTGATACTTCTACAATCGGCGCTCGTTTCCCGCAGGAATCTAAAGAACGGTGGTTTGAACGGTCGGACAAGAAAGTATTTTTGCTGTGTCGATTTGAAGATTTTTTTTTCTTCTTTTCGAAAAGTGGGATCGTTCCAATTCGGGTTCACGGCACTGCGTGGGCGAAACTTGTGAAGGCGGATCGGCTTTTTTATGAGGTCCTTCCCAAAGCAACAATAACAACCGAGCTAGTTACAAACATATAGTTCTATAAAAGCTACTTTTGTCTTTGTGATCGCAATACTTTGTCGGGGTAAAATGTTATTTGTAGGTTTATTAGTAGATTTCGTGGTTGAAAAATGGTAAAAAAAGGAGGGAAATTTAAAAAATTGGTGTTTCGATGGGAATTTGGTGTCACGATAGGTCAAGTGGTAGTGTGTTCGAATCCCGCTTGTGACAGTGACTTTTTATCTGAACTAAAACCTTAATTAAAAGATTAATTAATTGAAAAATTATTTATGGGACTAAATGCATATTACAAAACAAGTTGTTTAACTTTAGACGGAAGTTCAATGGTGTGATTAAATAAATACACAGTACTGTCAGTAATCGGGAGAAAGAAAAATCAAATTGTAGGTATTTCCATTTGAACATAAAAAAAAATAGAAAAAGTAAAGTTTACAGTACCTTGTGTAACGGATATCCCCCAAATAAAGGCGAAAAGACAAATCCTCAAGCTGCGCCCCGACGGGCGGCGTATGTTCTCGTACATCGCACTTGACACTCACTGTAACATTTTTTCTCGTCCGGAACCGGCTCAACCAAGGCTCGCCGAAGACTGAACCTGTGGAAAACTGGTGGAAGGTACCGAAGGTGACGTCAATAACGGGATCTCCCTTCCACATCAAGAGTCCTGCGGCCCACTTGGCGTCCTCCGGGCTCCGCCGATTGACATCGACTTGAAAAAAAAGAAGAAAATAAATGTGTTACATTGGCCATTTTAAATTGATCAGATTTGAGCTGCAACTGGACGTTTTCAACTTTCTGAGAAGAGAAATAGCCTAGTTGCATTTTCACCCTCTTTTTTTCGCTAAGAGCGCATAAACCAGTGCACGTTCAATTCGTTATTGGCGAATAAAACCCAATCCCCAAATAGAAAAGCGTGGAGATTAGTGACCGTTAATCGATAATCATTTAGAAATTGTGAGATGCGGTCTGGTAGACGTAGGCTTCAGAAAACATTTACTTTGTCGTGCAAACGTTTCGAACTTTATTGAGATCATCTTCAGGGCCTGGGATTTATAAACATTGTTTACATCAGAAAAACATTTTCTTTATCGTGCCAACGTTTCCAATTTTAATGAGATCATCTTCACGTTCCACATGTATATGTTAAAAATCCCAGGCCCTGAAGATGATCTCAATAAAGATCGAAACGTGGGGACGATAAAGAAAATATTTTTCAGATGTTTGTAAATCCCATTGTCCTGAAGATGATCTCAACTATGGTCCGAATCTCAACAGTTTCGGAGTTATTCCATTTTATCTGATTTTTCAAGATTTTACGACCTTGCTTCAAATGAACAACGATAACTCCAAAACGTCAAATTTTTGATCAAATCCGTTATTACCGTTGAAAACTACGTTAAATTTCCAATGAGATTTGATCGATATTCAACTTGTAGACGTTGGTGAAAAAGCGTTTTAGTAGCCAGAACTTTGAGAAATAGTTCTTTTTTCAGTTTTGGAAAACTTACTATGGTGATTCCAAACATAGATGCCAGCAAATTTCAAAACACTTACTCCATTTAATATCCTTTTAGTGGTGTAATTGCTTTTTAATTACTTTTTTTTCCAAGGTGAAGAAAGTGATGAAGGAAAAGAAAAAACCTGGTTTAAAGATTGATAGGTGGAAAAATTAATAATAACAAAGAATAAAAAAAAACACTCCAGGAAATTTGAAATGGATTTATTAAACCCAAAAATAATAACTTCATTCAAAATTACGATTTTTTTTGTAATTTTCCACCTTACCAATCCGTCATCCACGGTTTTTTCCTTTCCTCCATTTATTTCTTCGTCTTCGAAAAAAGTAATAAGACAAATGCTATTAGTTGAGTGATGGTGCTGAACTGCAAAATCAAACAAATAATAAGTACGCAGATCAAAGTTGTTGGGACTACCCAGGCCGCATGGGAATAGAAGGCAAGGAACTTCTACACCGCTGACAGGATTTGAACTCTTCTGAGGCATAGGAACCCACGTCATTAAAGAGTATCTCAGGCAGAAGGACAAAATGAAAATGAGGGAACTATGGAACTCACTCATTGGACACAGAAAATCTATCTTCTAACCAATTTTGGAAGGAAAGAAATTACAGGACAAGGGAACCAGGAACAAACTATGAATCCTAATAGGTTACCTAACAGAACACTGCAAGCTATTGGATCGGATAGATTGGAATAATCAAAAATGGCACACTTAGATTCTGTAAAGAGGCAGAAGAGACACAAACACATCTACTAACAAACTGCGGAGCTAGCCTGCAGGAGGAAATGATTTCGAATATATAATGCAAGAAGAGCTTCAACCACTGAAACCGGGTCTGAAAATCAAGTTTTTTGAAGGTATAGGACTAAAGCACTCATTGGGGATACAAAAGCACTTAAAGGGCTTAGTATACTATACTCTGAAATTACATTTAGGGGTGTGAGGTGATTTGGAGAATTGTACAAAGGTATTCGGAAAGGATAGCCAATGCGCTGATGATTTTTATGCAGTTATCTCGTGTGGAGTTTAGAATGGATATTTGTCGAATTTCAGGAGGTAAGAAAGTTAGTTAAATATTGTTTTATCAGAGGGGGTTGCTCTGCGGTAATGTGGCAACGAATTATGAATAAATAAAGTTGCGTTCAAGTTTCGTCTTATCTCGCGTGTTTTATGTTTGCATAACTCGCACACTTTGATGTGCGCAGGGGGGAAAAGTTTTTTAATTAACCCGGCTTATGCAGTTTCGAAAAGTATTGAGAAAAGGAATGCATTATAAAAAGTAGTTCATTTCCCTTTTGAATTGTTTTCTCACGTGTAAAAAGAACAGATGTATCTTTAGTGGGCATCGAGAGAGCCGCAAGCGACCGAAATAAAATCCCATTCCGTTGTTGCACTTATCTCTTTGTTTAACCTACTTTGATTTCTCCCCTTTCTTGACAAAGTGTTCCGAATCAATTTCAAACGAAGGTGGTACGTGAAATACATTTTATTTACTTTAATTCTGTCGCTCGGAGTGGAGCATAGGCGATCACAAAGTATTTTCATCCCTCTCTGTCAGCTGCATAACTCTTGGCCACTCTCCACGTCTTCCTGAATGACTTCCTTTTTCCCTTCGTTCAATCTCGCGTTACCATTGCGGGTTCCACTCTAGTGCGCTTTTTTCGATGTCGTAGGGTCTTTTTCTCAGTGTAGTCCTATCGATTAACATTTTATTTCGCATACTTCAGAATGCTGGACGGTTCTTTTCCAGAACTTATTTGATTCAGGGCTTCATCAAATAATCAACGAATTCGGGTATACAACCAAAACCCATTTTTAAAAATGGGGACGACGTATGATCCTGATATTTACAACATCCAATAAAGTCTCAACAGACTATAACTGAGAGGAAGAACACAGGATAGCATCAGATACAGCGATATGGTTTTGGCCCCAAAACAAACGAAGGAACCTGATCGGTCATTTTTTTCTGCAAGCTCAAAACATTAGAGAACGTCGGTCTTTCAAGCAGAATACATGCCATCAATGCTTGTACCCTGGAAAATCTTAAAAGGGGTTGCACTGAAAAAAAGTTCTCATAAGATCTGATAGCCAAGTAGACATTAAAGCATTAGCAGGTAAAAGAATCACATCAAAATTAGACAGTGAATTCATCCGAAACCTGGGATTTCAGGAGGCAGGACCCAGCGGAATTTTGGGTAATGTGATAGCAGACAGACTGGTCGGAGGAGGATCTGCAAGACCATACATAGGGCCCAAACCTATACTTAGGTAACAAAACAAATGTAGAATCCTCCCAGAATGGATCCATACAGAAAAAAAGGAGAAGTGGAAAAACTCTAGCGCCGCGAGACATAGTAAACTTAGGATGAAACAACCATCACCAAGTCTGGCAAAATCTCTGCTGCAACTGAAGAGGACTAAACTCAGAGTGGTGGTAGGACTAGTGGTGGACTGGTGGACTAGTGGTACGTAACCGGTCACTGGCATATACAACGAAGATCTATTGTGATTATGTAATGAGTAGGGGGAAACAAACACCCATATCATCTTCGAATGCAAAACAACAACTCAATGGAGTTTTAGCCTAACGAAAAAACTCAGGGAATCAAATGGCAACAGCGACAGTTAATGACCTGATACTTCTAAGGAGACGGATTGAGCCTATTGCGCTTAACTAAGGAACTAGGAAGGTACCCAAAGGCTGCACTGCCTGGGGAGCACAACCCCTCTTCCTAGTGACTCTCAACGACGGATTTCTTCCATTCCTCCTCGCTGAAGCAGAACAATCGAGAAAGCGGTCTGGCTAGAGAAGGATAAGCAAGAGCACACATAGGCCCTGAACCGGAAGAGGGGTTCTTTGTCATACTACGAAATCTTGAGAAACACATCACATTACAAGGCTTGTCCCGCGCTAAATCCTGGCCGAGGAAAGGAAGAGTGAAGAATCCGTACTTCGGAGTCGGCCAGGTAGGATTTAAGTAAGAGATAGTATGTAGAGGGTACGATGCCATTGTGATCCCTCGGTGTATTTCCTCCAACCCCCTCACCGACTAAATAATGGTCGGAGGACCTACCGTTGATTGTGTAACTAACCACAATTAAGTAAAGAACCCCTGCGACTCATACGAGCACTGCCAATTCGTAGTTTTTCCACTTTCTTCTTCCTAGTATCCTGCTTACCATACCATAAGGCCACCATTTTCCGTGAAACCGCCGCAGGCAACGGTTCACAAAAACATGGAGAACACTCGTTACGTTTTGATGTCTTTCCAAGCTTCAGATCCAATAATAAGACGGACTTGACATTTCTGTTGAAAAGCCGAATTTCGGTTTGGCTGGAGTTGATTTTTTTTTCTCCATGTTGGATATAATTCTACTCTTCACACCGTCTTCAGTCCCTTCAGCTTTTGGCACAATGCTTACTAGTAAAGTCAAGGAATCAACTACTTCAAGGGTCCGTTCTAAGTCCTTTGGCTGTAATGTTTTGGGCCGTTACTTTGGCTGGTAGGTCAGTTGTTCTTGGCGCAAGGGACAGATGTCATCCGGAAAATTAAGCTCTTCCAACCTTTCCTGCACCTTCATTGATAGCCTCTTCTCCGTACGCCAGGGGTGTACGTATGACCGCATCCAGTACCAGAATGAACACTGTTTGTCAAAGAATTTTCTAGTATTTTGAGGATACGAAAAAATTGTGTAACTTATTGTTGAATAGTCGCTGTTATTTCAACATTGAACAAGCAATTATGATTGTAGACGTACAAGTCGTCAGTTCAATATTTAGTTGAAATAAGAAAGTTAACTTCATTTTTCAATATGTCGTATGAAATTGAGCGTGTCTTTTTAATTGGCTCTTAAAAAATGTTGAGATAGGTTTACGTTCGAATAATTGATTACCAGTGGAGAGTGACAATGGTCATGCCAAATCGATTCGGCCCGATGGAAAGATTTGCGCAAGATTATGTTGTGAAAGTATTAAAAACCTTGGTTTGTGCTTTGACATTCGTGTGGACAGAATTCATGGGATTAACGTCCAGAATCCATGACATGAGACGGCAATTCCAACTGAGCAACTTTTAACCAAAAGTTACACTTACTAACTGTAATTTCACTGACTTCTTTTTAGTAATTTAATTTTCTTCAGTTCGTTCATTTCCTAACCATTTCGACCAATTAAAAAGCATAAGAATAAACATTCTCCAACATAAACACAATCAGCCAAAAAAATAAATAAAAGACAGACAAAAACAGATTAAATAAATCTGTTAAACAAGTTAGGTATAAGAACTAAATATAACTAACACAATTGAACAAAACCTGAGACAAAACATCGACAAGACAAACTAGATTCACGTAATAACTTAACAAAGTCTATAACCTCTACGTATCACATATAAAAGTGATCACGAAAAGTTTTTTCCACACAGTCACAGCATATGTCGTTAAAATTTAAAAATATCCGCCCGCCGGTAGGAAGTAAGAGAAGAGGAAACGGAGAAGAAAAAGAAGACATTAAAATCAAGACGAATATAAAAATATAAGGAAAGGAATAAGAGGTAGCAAAAAAAGAAGAAGATGAACCGTCAATATTTGCCTCCCAGAAACTATTTTTGTTGTTTTATGCTTTTATGTACTTGAGTCAGATTATATTATTATTTTTATTTTAAAATTAGTATAGGCACTGAGCTAGCTCGATTTCATTTTTAAAGGGTCTTTTTTGATTTTGTTAAGTTTTTTCTAATTTTGAGTTATTGGAAAGGTTTTGACTTTATTTTCTATTATATTAGGTTGGTGGTCCGATTGACCAAATGAAATTCTTTTCAATTAATTAAGGTTTTGGTAGAGGTAAAAAGTCAGGGTCGCAAGCGGGATTCGAACCCATGACCGTCGGCTTGACACGCCTCTACTCTACCACTTGAGCTATCGTGACTTCAATCCACTCAATCTCAAGCGTGGTACATGATACTAACTTACACTTCTTTAGTGGTTGATCATATTTTTGGCTTCCGGATTCCAACTTCCACTCATTACTAAGCAATAAATCAACATCAATAAATAAGAAAACTAAACCATTAGTTAACCATTGCGTTAACTCACCTAAGGAAGGGTTAAAATCCGAAACGTTGTGGATAAAAACTGGTTGTGGTTTTTTTGAGATGACCTATTATCCCACCTTCAAAAAAGAAAAATCATAAGATTAACTGGTGAGCTCGAAAACATCGTTAATCTAAGTTTTATCTCATTATTTGAGGTTGGATTCGTCCTGAACCGTCTCATGTCTGACTAAGCACAGAGGGATCTCCTGTAAGCTTAGTGTCGGTGTTGACTAGATAAAACTGTAGGAATTGAAACGTACAAAAGAAAGAGTCACGAGAAGTCCGTCCGGTTTCGCTGTTTCACTGCGTCGGGCCACCACTGCCCGTGATTTTGCAAGGTTTGCTAATGAACAAAGACCAATAAATTAACAGTCTTTAAGTGAGGAAAAATGGGTTCACTTGTATATATTGTACAAGTTGTCTTCAGTTAGAACTGGTTTATAGTTTTTTTTATTACCATTTCATAATCATATATTCCAACATTGACGACGACCGTATACTTTCTATTGAAACCAGAAACAAAATCGTCGAACTAATTTCGGTGTCTAATCTACGTCAATATTAATCTCAGCTTCTCACCGAAGATGGCGCAATGCCGAAACGTGCTTTGGTATTGTAACAAAACCGCGAGCGAAGACGGACCCAATAATCGACCAACTACCGATTCAGCACGAGTTCACCGACTCACAGACCCAACATTGCTTTTTTTCACGATAATGATGTGTGGAGTAGGGTCTGACAATAGACAAACATCACCGGCCCACTGCGCTTAGTTTACACCATAAAAATACATATTACACACCTACAAACATTAAAATATCTCATCTAAAAACCTTACATAAAAAAGTAATAATTAATTGAAAGAAGTAACTTGGTTGACCACTAAGACATAAAAATATAGTTTTACACTTAACAGTTTTATCTAAGATTTTCTATTGCTAAATCAGTGCATATGTAACAAAAGTTTATATAAATTATTTATATAATAATTATATTTTATATAAATTTTAACTGCACGTTGTCCAGTGATAACGGGTAAATTGATTCTTTCCGTTTTCATCCAGGAAAATGTAATAGCTCTTACATACTCGTCTCCTCGTGGGAAAGGGAACGTTAAATTACAACGCTTTAATTATTATTGGATAATTACTATCAATTACAGTCGCTAATGATCGTGGAAAGTTTGATACGGGATTGTTTACATCTTACGCAATCAAATTTTGTGGTTATTGTTTAAGTTTCATAGGCGTTTAGTTTTCGATCATCCCGCACGAAGCCGAAACGGGAATGAATGAAAATGCAAAGTAAATTAATTTATTTTTAAAAACTATGCGGTAGATTTACATCTCAATAATTTCCTTTAATGGGATTTTGTACTGAAATAATCCACCCTCCGATCAGATTCGACTTTCCGTTTCGCCGGAGGAATTAATATGTAAAGGACACTCGATCGCCTGCGAAAACAGAAAATAATAACCGGCCTATAACGAAACCCGCCTCTAGCAGAGAGTAAAAGCCACTCGTTTTAAAACTTTTGCGTGTTTTAAAGTCAAGTTTTCTAAAAGCGGCGAGAAAGTTTAGACCTTTCTATCTTACAGGCTCAATTTGGTGGACGTGACCTACCAAACCCTTCTACATGTATGCAAATTAAAACTTTTCTCAACAGAGAGAAATTAACGTTCAAAATAAGAGAGTCTAAGAAAAATTTGGACATATCACATAAAAATCCAAATTATTTTATGGCTCTATAAGAAAATATTTTTTACTATAAAAGATCGCCTGATAATGTCCGACCTGCTTTTCTTCACCCTCCGTACGTAAGAAACACACCCAACGCCAATGTTTATGTGATGATACGAACTTTATCATTTAGAAGGTACTTCACAGGTCTGCTCCCTGGGCGTTATTAATAAAACATCCTCTTTTCCCCTTAATTCCCTAACGTATTTTACAAATTCTAAAACTTTTCCCTTTTTCTTTTAATTTATTTATTACCACCTGCACTATTTATACTTTGGGTGACTAGAGGCAATATTATTTATCATCGTTTACCTATATTCTGAGGGGATCCAGAAAGCATTGTTGAACTAACAGCTTTCTGAATAGTTATGTTCCCCCAAGGAGGTCCCGGTGCCATCTCCGTTTCAATCCCCTTACCGGGTTGTACAGGTAATGCTGGACATGCTTCCGTCTAATCGATTTTTATGTGGCGATAGTTTTTCATGGAATGTTGAAAATTGGTAGGGGATCTGATTTTTAACAAAAGCCGTTGAGAAGATTAACGTTGAAAACCTAGTAGGGAATAATGGCGTATCTAGCCGAAAGTTGTAGGTTCGAATCCCGCTCGAACCGCTGACTTTTTATCTCAACTAAAAACCTTAATTAATTGAAAGATATGAATTGGTCAAGCGGACCACAAAAACTGGTGAACTGAATGTAGTAGGGAGTGTTGACCAATGGTTCTGGGAACTTTGGTCGGAAGGACTTGAAAAGTTTAGCGGTGCCCCACAGTTCTAATCCATATGCCCAACTCGGTTTCAGTAGTCTTATAAAGTGTTTGTGCTTTGTTGATACGAGTGATGTTGTTAATAATGTTTACAGTATTTACAGCGTATATTTAACTCTTGTCCTTTAGTTCGTATTCGTACCAGGTTAGACATGAGTAAAAGGTAGTGTATATAGACAGGTTTTGGGATATTTTATGATGGTAGTAGGAGGGTAAAACTGATATGAGTGCCTTAGTTTCCGCCTATATTAAAACGTGAAAATTGGCTCCACTCGACTGTTCGCAACTTGTGTGCCTGAAACTCTGAAGCTAAAATTAAGAATCAGAGAAGAGCACAGCTGTGGCGTAGGCAAAGGGGGTTAGGAGAAGGGGCGGGATGTATGAACTAAAGATGAGGAAGAAGTTTGGCCTGAGCACACCTTACGGCACTCCTGCTTGTAGAAAGCAATATTTGGCGTATCGCGATCCTCGGCGAATACTGGCGGTACTAGATGGGATTGAAGAATTACATACTTTGGTAGGAGGTTTGGAAAAAGATGTTTTAATTCGTACAGGAGCAGGTACTCCGACTTTATACACACATACACAGAATAATTAGGGTACCAGATCCTGCCTGCTAAACGGAGGAGGGTGCATAACTTTCTGACATACGGGGTAGTGAAAATGTTCCAAGTCCATACCAGCTACAAGGGAATGGACTAATGGTGTCTTAGTGGCGATGCTCCTGGCGGGAACTTAGAAAAAAGGTTGTTCTTCTATTATAGGTTTGGTTGTTCTTCTGTTTTAATTAGGCTGTTCTGACCTCCGCCCAAGCAATTGCGTATGACCTGCGTTACATCACGGGATACGATGGACCGGACCATCGGACCATAGAAGCGTATAATGTTGAGGATTCTCAGACTAAGTTGACGGAGTCCCTCGAACGGGTGAGAAGTGGTGGATGGGAACAAATAATAGCCGGTGGTGCCTGCACAGCTTCCTTTACCAAATGCAATCTCCTGTAGGGCATGGTTAAAAATTCCACTTTAAACCAACCGCGGCCGGAGCAGATGTGGAAGTTCTTACGCTGGAGGAGCCCCAATATTCTGGAAGATAGAGTGGCCTTCTCTATCTAGGGAGTGCGTGGGAAGACCAGGATGATGTATTTGAGACACCTTGGGATAGCCCTTTACACCCGGCTTACGGTCTGATGCACGATGCAGAACCGTTTTCGGAATGGGCAAGGATTCGTCTTAGCTTTTCGGAACTGGTACGGCTTCTACATAACGCCGCGGTTGAAGGTGCGTCATCTCTCATCTTGAGATTCAAAACGTCCAGTAAGGCCACAAGCTAAAGATCCTCATTGCCCTTTTAAGGGCAACCGAGTATTTGGGAACGTATGTTATCTTTATACCAAACTGTCGTGAGGTCCTATCTTTGGGTCGAGGCCATGAAGTAGCATACGGTCGGTAGCCGCCCATTTCTCTCAGTTGCGTTCTCACGTAAATGTAGGTCTAATACCTAATGCTTAAAGCGGTAAGGAAGATTACTATGAGTTTTTTGCCAGGTGCCCAGGTTACCGGTATGGTGTGGTGATAGATAGTAGGACTATGCCTTCCTGGATCCTTAGTTCAGAGCAATAGACTCTATCCTTCTCCTTAGAAGTATCAGAACATTGACTGTCGCTGCTACAATTTGATTCTCTAAGTTTTTTTTCGTATTTTAGGATAAATCTCCATTGAGATGTTGCTTCGTATTTGAAGACGATAAAGGTGGTTGTTTCCTTCTCCTCATAACTAAATCTGCAAATGGGATCATCGTTGTATATGCCCATGTTGCGTAGATGTTTTCTCAGATGTCAGTGATCGTTTCTAGGTTACCGGAGTCAAGCGAAATATTACAGCGAAGATCACTTGCCAGGGATTACCAAAAGGCATTCCAGTCTTAAATAGTAGCCATAGTTATAATTTTAGAATAAGCACGGGTAATTAAAATTGTATGTAATGTGAAGTTGATATTTGTTATGAAAATACTTTTCTACTACAATATCTAGTATTTTTTGTTTTCAATGTTTCCAAACCATTAAAAAACTTGAGAAGATGAGACAGAAACTGTAACCAAACCCCCTCGCCCTCAGATTGTATAAAGCAGTTCCTACTTTAAGTCCCTAGCCATGGAAAGCTGGTTGTTAGGATACAAATAGCGAGTGCGTGAGTTAAAATCAAATAAATTATTTTTCAATAGACCAAAGTCCTTCGTTTGTACTTTAGTACATTAGTATTCAATGTTTGTAAAATTTAAACAGGTTTGTTGTTAAGTATATTGACAGTAACGTTAAAAATGATCTTCTCTTTTCCTTTTAAGCAAATTAAATATCTAACATAACAATTAAATTTTCATTGAAACAAATTAAAACAGATCTCAATACCTCTGAAAAGCTAGACCTTCCGATCTTTCATGTTTTCTCCTTTCGATGAAGAAAAAAATACTAAACCTGCAATAAAAACAACCTGATCTTAAATCGTTTCCCATGTTTAAAGGACACATTTCTTCGCAATTTTAGCTTTTAAAATAAGCATTTAACACAATTTTAATAAAGGCTAAGACCCACAGACCTCGAGTACTAGGTACGCTCTCTTGTGGCCTTGTACGCGAACTTCTAAAAGAATAGTTTGTTCTTCCTTGAGTTACAAACGGATAATTTTCTAGTATTTAAATTTAAATATGGACTTAAACCATTTCGAAAATCCATTTCAAATTAATATTTTTTAATTAAATAAATTAATCTTAAAAAATAAACACGAATGGAATGCTTTGGCCATTATCTGCCCCGTTTATTCATTTACTGTTTGTTATTTATTTACCTGTCGTGTTCTCAAGAAAAATAGTTTTTATTTGTTAAAGGCATTCCAATAGATAACGCGAACATCATGTCAAACAATTATTGACGTCAATGTTGTTATCAAGATTCGAGCAATTTAAATTGTTTCTTGTTTATTCGGATGTTCACTTTGTTAAAGGACTTTCATTATTTTATTTCTAAAAAACAACTTATATTAAGAATTTTTTAAATCCAATTAATTAAAGTAGTAACGTTATTCTACAAATAGCTGCTGGTAATTAATTACATCATAAAACTTAACGAAAGCAAAAGCACTCAGGTATCATTCAACCATTGAAGCAAAACCCTTCATACCTCCTCAATAATATCCCATCCAAAAACCAGACGCTAAATTTGGTTCCATCTAGGCTCAAGATCCAACATGAAAAAAACAGGACTTCCACATCGTTTTGAATTGCTTTACAGACTGTCCGACGTTTCAATGAGACAATACTGAAAATCAATCTGGAAAAAAAGGCAAGAACTGTGGGGCACAGCTAATCCTTCCAACATCCAAATAATTCGTTTGATTCCACAGTCCTCAGAACCACCGTCCATGCTCCTACCTGTCCATCACCTTCCACGATGATCTCAAAATTTTTCTCGTGCAAAAAATAATCTTCTTCTCAACCCAATCGAATTGGCCAATTCCTATCCAATAGAAGCCCCTATAATACGACCAGACGAATGAGGAGGTGACCTCGCGACCTACTAAAGGATTAGTCCTCGCAGCTGGGAGAAAAACAATGGTTGTTTACTCCACTCACGACACACGATCTATGTCATTTGGATTTTTTTTAAATAGTAGCAGTAGCATTTTGAAGTACATTACAACTGCCTTCAAGTATCAAGTAGAAAACATTGGTGAGCAAGGTAATATATACAAAATTAAAAGCAAGAGTGGAGAAAACACCCGTTGGTATTACTCCAATGTGTGTTTAATTGATAACTGTGCCATTGTTACTTTCACTGTCATCATCAACACTTCCTAGGAGATCTCGCGGCCATTGTCAGTCGGCGGGGAAGATTAATTCAGTTCATAGGTTTTTGTGAAATTTACGATAACAGGAATGTATTTCGACTTGTTCGAAAAGGATATGCAAATCTGTATGTGTAGTTAGTCTCGATACATAAAATGGAGCATCTGGTATTTTTCGTAGTATTACTACGTTCTGGGCAGTTTGAATCCGGTGGATGCTGGACTGTTTGGCTGAACTCCACAGTTCCAGTCCGTAAATCCACACCGGCTTAACTATGGTGTTGTATATCAGCCTTTTATTTTTGAGAAGTAAATTAGAACGTTTGTCAATATGTCGCGCAAGAATTTCCACGTCAGGCGTTTGTCGATACAGTACGACGTACCGCAACTTGTCCACAGTTTAGAGGGAAATAATATTTAAGAAAACGGGGGGGAGATCTTTTTACGGAAAGTGTGGATGGATTTGTCTGTGTTAAATTGTATCCTTTTCTTTTTACACCAAGACGCTAGTATGAAGTGTTCTTTCGAGATTTCGAGTGGAAATGAGTAGGTCGGAGTTGCTAGAGAGAATTGCCGTCTGCAATGTAAATGGATGTTTCGGGATGAGACGGCACGTCACCTGTGAACACCTGGTATAGTATAGGGGACAGAACGCTACCCTGAGAAACCAGCTTTTCTTCTTAACCAAATATGCCGTCGATGACTTGGAAGAGGTAGCTATGCAGTATGAGATGGTAGGTGGATGGAAGGGACAGCAGGCCCGGATGTTAAATTCGATCTTGGCTTACGTCAAGGAAGGTCCCAGAACCGTATTGCCCCTTCTCATGGGAGGAGGATATAATGTCTACCACACGGTGACACTGCTGGACAGTTGAGTAACGGTTGGAAAAATTGATGATCTAGGATTATGTTTTGGGGATTTAGAATCGGAAGAAGTCTTTTCAATAGAACTTTTTCTAAAATTTTAAACAGCTCGTAACAAAATGTACTAAAGTACAGATTGTACTAAATGTACAAAATTAGAATTGGTTAGAATGGATGTACTCTATTTATGTTAATAAGTGGATTTACAATGCTGAAAGGTTCAAAGGTATTTTAAACAGTTTAATTGTAATAATATTAATAATTATATTAATATGCAAATGGGGTCATCTTTGAATACACCGACACATTGAATATATATGTTGATGTTTTCAGATGTCAGTGTCAAAAAGCAGGATCCCAACCCATTTTTTTAAATTTTCAAACGCCGTGTTACCTATTTCATTCCCGGTGACAAATGAAATGGCCATGGAGAGCTTCAGAGAAGTGTACTTTACTTTGCTTATTACATTCATTAGATTTCGTGGCCCGTTTGACCAAATAAATACTTTTCAATTAATTAATCTTGAATTATCCATGAAAAAATGGCGAAAAGAAGGGACAATTCAAAAGATGGGGTTGAGATGGGAAGTTGGTCACGATAGTTCAAGTGGTAGAGCAGCGGCGTATTTAGCCGAGGGTCGTAGGTTCGAATCCCGCTCGTGGCACTGAATTTTTTATCCCAATCAAAACTTTAATTAAAGATTTATTAATTGAAAATAATTTATTTGATCAAACGTGCCACGAAACCTAATAAAAATAAATATTGCTTGCAATATTTCTGTAAATAATATTCTACACCATCTCTTCTCTCAGTATGAGGTCGAAAATGACCAAAAGAAATTAAATCAACCCTGTATTGATTGTATATTGTAATCAATATTAAACAGGTAAAGGCATAATTGACCTTTATTTAAGGTCTTATGGCCGTTGTAACTCATCCGCTGATATAAATTTATGAACGAATAAAACTAACATGCTAATACCAACAGGACTGCAATATTTAACGGAAATTTAATCGAAAAGGTAAAAATTCAATATCAGAAAATCAGCGGAAGAATTTGCCAAGGGGTATTTCATTCGATGCCGACTGAAATGAAAAAAAAAATGTTTTTTGAGTATAACATCATTTAAGTTATAAAGTCGATAATACCTTTAGTGAGGTAAATTATGTTTTTATCCGTTCAACATCAAGACACACTACAATTAATTCATTAATTTAGTCATCTAATTAATTATTATACTATTAAAATCGACTAAGTTCTCGCTTAATTGACTTGGAGGCAATTTTTTGTGTTTAATGTTTTTTGTTTTTGTGTTTCTGTTTATGTGTAATGTTTTACATAATGTTACGAAATTAGATCTCATTTTGTGAAAATGTAGCACCATTTTGTAAGAAAAAGGTCTAAAAATTACGATATTTATGTGAAATAAATTATACCCAATCGTAAAATACAGCAACAAATTTAGAAATGTAAAAACATTTTTTATTCACATTTTAATTCATGTTCTCGTCGATTCTAAAATGAAAAGTAAATTAACCTTTGATTAAAAAAAGAAAATCAATCGTTTGTGATTGAATTGTTAAAATTCCAACTTCGTCGTCTGACTGAATATTTTTTGTTCGGGGGGTTGGGGGGGGGGTTGAACTTTTTTAAATACATTTAGATTGAATACATATAAATATTCAAATAATTGTTTCTAAATATTTCCGTTCAAAGAATGAAATTCGCTTGAAAAATGAATGATCCTATGATTTAGAATTAATAGTTCGCCATTATTTCCCTCAGGTCGTACACAAATATGTACATTGTTTTAATTATTACAATTTAGTTTAGTTGATAGATTAAACAAAAGAGTTTTAACCGTTCAGCACTGCGGCAATTAAATGAGATTTAAAGCAAAAAAAAAAAAAATTACACGAAACAAAATTAACTAAATTAAAATCTTAACTAAATCCTGTTTTTAACTAAAAAAACTTCTTCCGGTCTGCGGAGACTGAGTTTAAAGACTTTACCGCGTTGCGAATAGGCCATAGCAAGACCACATAGGTCACATAGGTTTTTCGATTTTTGGCCTTAAATCCCCTTCATTCGCCACAGTGCTGAACGGTTCAAACCCTTTTCTTTAACTTATCAAATAGACTAAAGTGTAATAATAAAAAATATATATAATTGTATAAGACTCGAGGGAAATAATGGCGAAATATTAATTTTAAATCGTAAGAGTTCAATTTGGTAAATTTCATCCTTTGAAACGGAAATATTTACAAACATTTCCTTGCATATTTATGTATATTCAAAATAAATGTATTAAAAAAAGCAACACATCCCCTAAAAAAAAAAAAAAAAAAAAAATCTATTCAGTCAGTGGATGAAATTGAAATTCTAACAAGTGAATACACCAATGATTTAATAGCGCTTAAAATAAAAAATAAATCAGAAGTGTAATTAAGTTTTTCTTTTAAAATCGACCAGGATTCTACTCCAGAGAATTTGATACGCCTCGCGGTAATTATGGGTTATCCGTTCATTCGCGCTAATAAATTACATTCATGGATTCATCCACACTACCCCTGAATATCGATTAGGAATAAGCCCTTCTATTCATGCTAATAAATTACATTCACAGAACTTCCAAAGTACACGAAATTCCTCGGGAGAATTGTGGATAATGCCTTCCATTCACGCTATTGAATACATTCGTTGTATTGGTTAACACATATCATATAAATAAAAGTGCAACAGGTGTTTCTTTCTTTGCAGCATTAATCCTATCAAGATAATTAATCAAACTACGTGGTCTCACACTGATTGAAAGTTGTCATCTTGGTATGGCCTATGCGTAACCCGGCAAGTATGACCTTTTCTCTTCTAGACCCAGTCCCTCCAGGGCAGGAGTATATGTTAACGTGGTGAGTAGAGGTCAAGAATGAAGTAGTTTAAAAGAAGAAAGAATATGTTTTTCTAAAACTACATTTCAGTAAACCGCATTTCACGATCTCTAAGTAATCATAATATTTAAATTCGATTTGAGAATTTAGCTTTATTTACATGATTTACATGACAAACACCGGCAAAAATAAATTTTCAAGGTTGGATTAATTTTTCACCGTCTCAATAAGTTTTTACTGTTTGGACGGTGCGCCTTATCGGGCGGGTTGCCGCGAGTGGGCTCGCCGAGGCCGGGATCGAAACGAGAGTTTTGAATTGTGGCGCGTGTCCGTAGAAGCCCGGCCGCCCTCGGCCCCTCGGCCCCCGCCGACCGTCACAACCCCCCACCCATCACTACGATCGATCCCAACCGTTTCTCTTTCCAATCCACTGCTACGTTACGGTCGCCTTCATCGCTCCTGACTCAGGGCAAATCCAATATGGCGGCGACGACACTATTAATGCTCTGACTCCCAGTGAAAATGTGTTAGATGCTCGTTTTTCGTTTGAACCAGAAGCGAAATCCACCTCCCGGGCGAGTGACCGAGTTCGCCACTACCGCTTTCCCGTTGCAAAGGCTTGGTAAGTATCCCAGACCGGAGGCAGACCCGTTTTGTTGCTTTTTTTCGAATTATCACTGGCTCTAGGTGGGAAACAAAGGGTCGAATTGGAATATTTCCAGTTTAATTCTCCGTTTCGGAGCCGGTTTCCCGTCCTGACATCTCTCATCGAGGTTGACAACTCACATTTACAGCAGAAATCTTTTTTCACTTGTCAAATTTGTTGTGAATGTGTAGTTGTAACCTCGTTTCCCCTGGTGGAAGGTTATCAATGTTTGTTGTGTTCAAAAAAACAACTGTAATTGTCAATTTATTTAATATTCTTTATCATATTAATTTGTAAGGGAAATATTTATTGTTATTAGCCCTACTCCTTCTTAAAAAAATAATTTAAAAAATTGTCAAAATTTTGTCAAAATTATTGTTTTGTCTATTTATTATTGTATTGTATACAATGAAATAGTAGTCCTGGTCATCAGGTTTATTTACGACTGCAGATTATTCCTTCGTAAAAGTGAACAATAGCGGAATAATAAAAAAAAAGTTAAAAATTGTGCTAGTGTTTGTGTCATAAGTGTCAGTGCGAAAAAAAAATCGGCACCACCCGGAAAAAGCAAATTTTGGATACACACAATCATGGAAGTCATAATAGGTGAGTCACTTTCATTTCTATTCAACTATTTTTATATTTATAAAAAAAAATCTTCAGTAGGTAGTATTTGGATCCTTTTCTTTTTTAATTAGTTTGTTTTTGTTGTTAAATTTTAAATATTTTTTATCATATACGAGTATGGTTTGTCATTTAGAAAGCTAATTATCAACAAGGCCATTGCCATTGACCTTTTTCCTTATAATTGATTCTTTCTTACCTCAGTTCAAAGGGTTTGCCAATTTTTAAGTCAATTATTTTAAAAATAGTCGCTTGAAATGTCAAAACGCTTTGTAAATTTATATTTTGAATCAACCGATCGGTTTTGTTTCGGCGGTTTTTTTTCTATTTTTAGAACCAGCCGGAATACCGGGTTGCTGATTGCTTGCGAGACCGGGTGAAAGGTAGGGACCACGTGGAATTGCTTAATTCAAGTGAATCGAGTCGCGGCTTTTAGTGGGAATTTGGCAGACAGCACAGAGCTTTGGCATTTTACAAATTGGAGAAATAGAGAGGAGGAAAACAATTAGGAGAAAAATCTGCCATTTCAAGGAATTCTTATTTTGAAAGTTTTCAAATTTGAAAACAATGGTGATTTTTGTCGGAAAAAATCGGACGACAATGCGAACGAAAAACTAGGCCCGCATGACAATCCATCTATTAAAGATTGCTAAATTTGTAAACGGGAAAGTGAACTTTACCGATTTTAGTACAAAATAGACGTCAAAAATACTGACAAACAAAAACGAGCAAGGGAAAATGCTAAGCCCCAGAGTGTTCGTTCATCTAGCCAAAATGCCTAAAGTTGTTAATTAATGGACTAATTAAAGTTCAATTCAAAATTGACTATTTTTTATGATTCGTTAAACTGGTCGCAAGTTCACGAATCCCTGTACGTTAACTTTCGGCTTTTTTCTTTCTTTTTGTATTGAATATGGTTCAAAACTCGGCAGCCAACTTATTTTTGTACAAAATGGATCAAAAGTAAAGACAAACAAAAACAAACTAGGGGAAATGTTAAGCCCCAGAATGTTAATATACCCAAAATATCAACAATTAATCAATCGAATAGACTAATTAAATTCATAACTAACAATATTTCGAAATTGATTATATTTCATCATTTGATCAAATCGGTCGCGAATTTATGAATCCCGGTCCGTTAGTTTTCGCGTTTTTCTTTCTTTATATAATGAATATAGTTCGAAACACGGCAGCCAACTTATTTTTGTGTCAAAAGTGCAGACAAACAAAAACTAAGAGAAATGCGTGAGAGTGTTCATCTAGGCAAAATATCTAAAATTAATTAATCGAATAGACTAATTACATTCATAATTAATAATAGTTCAAAATTGACTATTTTCTATAATTAGATCAAATTGGTCGCGAATTTGTGAATCCCGGTCCGTTAATTTTCGCTTTTTTTTCTATTTGTACTGAATATGGTTCAAAACGTGGCAGCCAACTAATTTTTGTACAAAATGGACGTGAAATCGATGTAAAATTAATTTTTTGGCTTGACTATAAATTTAAAAAAATCGTTACATAATAAATTTTCAATATCTATATAGAATAATCGATTGTTTTGTCAATATAAGAATTTTTAAAACAATTTATTTATCTACCATGAATATAGAAATATTCAAAACACGACAACCAATTTTACTTATTTTGGTACAAGATGGAATTCCAAAGTGTAGACTAACAAAAACAAACTAGGGAAAATGCCAAGCTCCCAGCGTACATCTAGCCAAAACATCAAAAATGAAATCACCAAATAGATAAATTAAATTCGTACGTAAATTCTAACAAAAATATTTAAAAATTGCCTATTTTTTACAATTTGGTCAAATTGTTTTATTTTTTTAGTTCTTTTTTTACTCAGTATGTTTCATAAGACGGCACTCAAGTTATTTTTGTACAAAATGGACGTCAAAAGTCTGAAAAACAAATTCAAATAAAACATCAGTTAAGTATTTTTTTAAAACCGAAATTGTTCATCTAGTCACAAAATACAAATTTCTCGAATATATCATTAATTAAGATCAAATGTTAGTTATCTATGTTTAAATATACGCAAAGCATAATCAAGTATATGTGCTTGGTATCCGTTTTTTTTTCTCTTCCTGGATACATGGGCGATGGCTGAATTCAAAACGGGACAGCCAATATTATCGATTCTTTACAAAATGGACGTCAAAAGTGCTGACAAATAAACTCGTAAAAACTAATTTTTTAACAAACCCGTCATATACCATTCACCAAACCAGTCTATACAAAAGTAATCAAGTCAGATAGAAAATATTTTAAACATACTACAAATGTAGATTAAAAAAATCGGTCCATTGACCGATAAAGCCAAATTTGGCTGCGAGATAACAATTTCGGTCCGCCTGTTTTAGTTAGATGACAAAATAGACTTGTTAGCCTTACTTTTGTATGAAATGTACGCAAAATATACACACAAAAAATCTAGACGAAATATCAAGTCAGTTTTCATCTAACGAAAACCTCTAAAATTACTTTATCAAATAAGCTTCAAATTATAATCATCCGTTAGATAACAAATATTTTAAACATACTAAACAAAACAATCGAATTTGTTTCAAGATAAGGCCAAATTTGGCATGGAGTTGATAATTCTAGTCAGCCTGGTTTCTCTTTTTTTCTCTGCTTCTACTGAAGGTGACAAAATAGACAACTGGTTAGCCTTAGACATGCAGACCCTCCGCCAAAATGCCAATAGTACATACATAGAAAAAAAACTACACGAATTGATGAGTCACACAGTGTTTATCTAACGAAACCATTTAAACGGATTAATGTAAAAGACTGTTCTGAAGTAAATAATAAACTAGGACAGATTGTCCTGGAACAGTTTTTCAATATGAACGCCAGCTATGACTGACTATTTGCGTTGATAAACGGATAATAAAAGTACGAGCAAAAACAAACGGCGAAATAGTGAGATCCAAAGTAATTATCTAACCACAATTAAGCGATGCAGCTACTGATAATGGCAAATTAGATAACACGATCTTCTTATTTACCTTTCTTTTATACAAACTGGACGTCAAAAATGACAAATAAAAACTACGGGTAGAGTGTTCATCTAAGCACAACTTCAATTTTTTTTGTAATAGTTTTCAATTGTGAAAGCCAGAATTTCGTTGAAAAAAGGATGACAAAAGTACGAACAAAAATAAACGAGGCCCAACCAACGCTCATCGAGCTTCTAAGTTTAGAAAACTGCCTATTAAAATTATACGCTAGATCGTAACTAATAATATTTCAAAATTTAGTAAGACTCGATTGATCTGCGAATGGACAATTCTGGCCAGTCTGTTTTCAATGTTTTCTTTATTTGCATACGGATAGAGTTTAAAAAATTTCTGTTAAAAATACAGACAAAAAAAACAACTAGGGGATGTTGAGCTTCAAAGGGTTCATAAAGTTAAAATATTTCAATTGATTTATCTAATAGACTTCATTCAAATCTTATGATAGATGAAATTTAATCAATATTCAGAAATCGTGAGATGCGGTCTGGTGTGATGTAGGTTTCAGAAAAACATTTTCTTTATCGTGCCGACGTTTCGATCTTTATTGATATCATCTTCTGGGCTCTATGTGTTTCTCGTCGGTGTAATTGAGAGTGCCTCTCAACGCGACACGCAAGAACAGCACAATTAACAGGAGGAATTGCCAATGGACAATTCTGGTCCGCCTGTTTTCGCTTTTTTTCTATTCTTGCATTCACTAATACTAGGGAAATTTAAAACACCGACTTGTCAGTGCCGTGGACGAGGCCAAACAGGATTAATAAGCCTGTAAAATAATTGAAAAAGGTTTAAATAAATTGTTCCCATAAAAGAACTAATTCGACTTTTAAACATTGCGATAGCATGTAAACGTTATAGTTATCTTTGAAAATAGTAAATGAAGGCGGGTTTACAATAGAAACCGCGACGGACAAATCGAGGAAATATAATTTTAGTTTAATTTGAGTTGGTGTAAATGAGACGAGACGTAAATAATTTATAGTTAAATTTGGCATTGGGTCAAAGGCATTCGGTGGGTGTGCTGAATTAAATTCAGAAAATGATAAAAATTCAATCTTGAACTTTTGGACATGGGTGGTGATAATTCAGTATGACTTTGATATGGGAGTTTTAATGTACCTTTCAATTACGAACAAAACAGGCCGTTAACTTAATTACTTAATAATTTATTTCTCGCACATTTGGCGATAAAAATTTAATATAATTGTTTTTCAAACAGTGCTTTTTATATCTCAAAGAAAATAATTAGACATAAAATAAATTAATGTGCGTTTAAAATTAATAGATATTTCATTGCCAACTGTGTTCTACTGCTAATAAAAGAAAAATAAAACTTGTGCTATTTTTGAGATTTTATCTCTGCTGTTTGAGAAGTGATAAACGTGCAATTTAGGCGATACCATTGTGTATTTTGATCTGCTTATACTCGATGTGTTGGCCTGTCAGACGCGTTCAGGCATTTCGCCAACTCAACTGTATTAATGATAACCCACTGATGATGTCGAAATGTCGCTGACAAACACGGCGCGGATAAGCTGGACGGTGGAATCTTTGTTTAGAATGTGCGGTGGTTATTTTTAGAAAAAAAGGTTGATTTGGAAAGCTTTAGGCTATAAACGTCTTTTCGTTGACTAGATTTAAGTATAACTGAACTTTATTATTTTTGTGTGACGACTGTGAATGAATGAGATAAGTGGAAATTTATTCAGTTTAAATGCAAATGACCACGTTGAAATCTCGAAGAAGGATGGATATTCGAGAGTGAAAACAACTCGCTTACGAAATTTCTAATTGATTGTCATTTACGAAAATAGATTTTCATATTATTATAATCACTCGTGACGCGAAGGGAAATCCTTTCACAATTAACTTTCGCCTGCTTTTGACGGGAAGAAACCTGCTGATAAGTGTCGTTAGAAAATATCAAATGAATCACTAAACAAGAAGAGCAATCGAAACTGACATAAAAGCTAAGAACAACATAGAAAAAGGTTTTAATTTATTTACAGTAGCTACCTTGGTTAGCGAGAAACAGCTAGGTTTTAAAATAAATAAGTGGAAAATCTACCAATTGGCAATACTCCTACGAATCCGAGGAGTTCTTTACTTAATTGTGGTTAGTTCCACTATCAACGGTACACCCTCCGACCACTTTTTAGTCGGAGAGGGCGTTGGATGAAAAACATCGATGGCAACAAGGGCATCTTACCATCTACACATCTATCTCTTACTTAAATCCTACCTGGCCGACTGTGAAGTATGGGTTCTTCACCCTTCCCTTAGCGTGGGACAATCCATGTAATGTGATGTGTTTCTAAAGATTTCGTGTGGAAATGACGGGGTTATATGGCATGGTAAAGAAGGATACTAGGAAAAGGGGTTTGTACTCCCCAGGCACTGCAGCCTATTGGTACCTTCCTAGTTCCTTAGTTAAGCGCAATGGACTCAATCCTTCTCCTTAGAAGTATCAGGTCATTGACTGTCGCTGCTGCAATTGGATTCCCTAAGTTTATTCCGTATGTTAGGTAAAATCTCCTTTGAGCTGTTGCTTCCCATTCGAAGAGGATATGGTGTCTGTTTCCTCCTCCTCATTACATAATCTGCAAATGGGATCATCATTGTACGGACCCAAGTTATGTAGATGTTTTCTCAGATGCCAGAGACCGGTTAGTAGACCTACCACTTCTTGAAATGACTACCGCTGTCTAGTTTTATCTCAAGGGTGAACCGTTTATCTGAAGGGACTTATTCCAATTATCGTTAAATTTACATTAAAATATGTCCAACAATAAAATGAACTATACAAGGAAAAAACTATTCTGCAAGTAAAACATAAACCTTTAACATTTCCTTATAATGCTTAATAATGTTGACGCCTCTGCTATTTATCGATGAAGCTGTAAAAGCAAGTCACGAAACTCATTTATGTTTTCGTGTTGTGCAGATATAACAGCTTTTTAAAAATATTTTTAAATAGAGTGGTTCGGTGCCTAGTACACTGAAATTATTAATTCATTAACTCTTACGATAATAAAGTTATAGCCGGGAGTTTAATTAATTTTTTTCCCCTCCGGCTCTGAAATTCTTGGTTTTGCCTTCGTGTGAAATTAACGCCCTAACGGCAAGTGACTTTGTGACTTTGCGGAAAGTTCATCTAAGCTTTATCCCAATTATCGCCCCCAAAATTGATAATGTGCGCTTGAATTAATTAGCTTTGTGATTTATACCGCGCTTTAGGCGGTCGTTTTAGTTTTTATTTGTTCAATCAAATTTATGGGTTGCCCCCGTCAGTAACTAGGTTGTAAATTTTCGATTAGACCAAACGTTCGGTTTGCCATGAAAAAACGAAATGAAAATGATAATGTATAAAAGATTAATTTTGATCATGTATGTCGTTGTACGTCAGCGTTTTTATTTAGCACTATAGCTCTATATTTTAAAATAAACGTAACATTCTACACACAAAAGTGATAAAAGGCTTTTCATCTGAAGCGTGCCTTGATTTCTCCGGCAGTGTTTTATTTTTTTCAACTGATGAGGTCAAGGTTTGGTCAAGCCTGCCAAAATGACACTCACGTAGGTGAAGACAGATATAATTGGCCTCGTCACGTAAAGGGTGAAGTCACCTGGCAAAGAGGCGCCAACGTTGGACACCTAACAGATCTAAGTTGTTCGTGTTATTGATATTATCTAAACCATAGGCCTAATTTTGTTAGCCCCTCCGGCTCATCAATATTATAACGAGTCTGATCCGGATGTATTAATTCATGTTATTGTTTATTTAGAAATGTGAGATGCGGTCTGGCGTGATGTAGGTTTCAGAAAAACATTTTCGTTATCGGGCCAACATTTTGATTTTTAATGCGTTCATCTTCAGGGATCAAATTGTGGGTTTTCTGTATAGATGTATCAGATCGAAACGGCATGATAAAGAAAATATTTTTCTAAGCCTGAATCCCACCAGATCGCATCTCACGATCTCTAAATAATTATTATATGTCTGAAGTTGGCCCTAATATGATCTAATAGCCGACGGATTACTTCAATTCCTATGCAAACTATGATTTATTGAGACCATCTTAGGACTCAAAGTGTTTGTTTTGTGCGTAAGTGTGCCATTCGAAGTTCGAAACGTTGGGTCGATAAGAAAATGTTATTCTGCATCTCACGATTTCTGAATAATGATCGACTAACGGTCACTAATCACCACACATTAATGGCGATTTAGAGCCTACTTGTGGGACATTAAAAACACCAGAATGCTTTTACAGCGAAAAATAACCAAAACACTGCGTGAAAAAATGCAAATTCCAGTTTTCCATGATAATCAGCATTGAATTTGAAACCCCAGGAACGCAGGAATCTTTAATTTATTTAATTATTGGTCGCATAATAGACAATGTTTTCAATTCTCTGTTTATTTGAATTGTCTAAATATTTTCCGTATAATTTAATTCTGTTTTGATATAAAGTGTCCATAAGGTGTTGTTAAATAAGAATTGAACCTGGCCCAAAAGAACGAATATTATAGAAGAAAGTGCTGATGAAATTCATCAGTTGTAAATTTTTACCTATTATTCTTCAACTCCTCTCGTAAATAGTTTTAATTGTTCCCTAATTTTCCAATTCAAAAGATTGTATTGTTTGGCCGTAGTGAAGTTTTACATAGCGTGGTCTCCCATAGAAGGTTACAGCTCTAGTACAGTTTTTTAAAATTAAATTTGACCCAAATGTTTTATGGTTTACCCAAAAGTTGTAGATCAAACTTTCTTAGGGTAATCGACATGGGCGAATCGCCCGAGCAAGAAATATGGGGCTTGGCACATGACAGCCGATTCTCCGCCGAACTGTATTGTCTACAGAATCCACTTTTCATCCCTCGCTCAGAACTTCTAAGAATCGTTAACTTATCGTTCTTCAACTTTTGCCGTTAACGAAGTCTACTTTCAAGCGCCGTCGTACAAAAGTTTAAATGAGAAACTACACTCGCATTTAAAAGACGGTCAAACATAAATCGTACATGTATTTTGAAAATGAATAATGTATTGACGTTTAAAATCGGTCCTTGTCAAACATACGGGCCTTTACTTTCAGGGATAAGTTATTTTGTTTTCTAGCCAGTTTTCTTATTCTTAACTATTAAGTTCTGCTCAGTTTTCTTCGCTTACCACTGGTATTTTTGACCAATGCTGTCATTGTTCTGTTTTCTGTACTATTGTTTATAAATCCATAATAAATTGCCCCCAGAGTGACAAAAACAGCAGATGAACTATCATCCTAAGCTCGGAATCGGCCGTACATCGTTGACACACAACTTTGGTTCAAAACGAGTCACTCGTGCAGTCATTGGTTTCTGAATGTGTCCCACTTAATTGAAGGGTGTCATTCTTTGGCTCTACATAAAGAATGAGCATAGAAATGAAATTGTCCTCTTTCTGTATATATGAATTTTTTACGATGGTGCGCAATAGAAGAGGTCGTATAAAATACAAAGCGTGCCGGCGTTTTTTAAAAAAAAGTCTATTTGTAAGTATGTCGGGTTGGAATGCAGGGCCTCTGGGTTGTGCAGGGCCTTACAGTGATGGCCCCATGAATTTTTTATTACAGATAATCTTACTATTTTATATAGGACAAGTTGATAGATATATCATGTGTTAAATGTTCTGTTAGAATGTATTCATAAGCGTGAATGTATGTTAAGTACAAAATTGCTAAATATGAAGTACCTTATCGACCCTCGATTATACTACTTATCTAGTTAGTGTATGTGAAGTTATTTATATGTGTAAAACAAGTAAATCGTATGTAAATAGTAAGGAATTTATTGAAAAATAATGAGTTTAGATTAAAACTGCATATGCAGAGGGGCTGAAATGACCTTCTTATAGGCAGCTCATTGAGCCGCACGATTTTATTGGAAATAATAATATATTATATATAGGAAAGGATATTAATTTTGTCATTCTTTTAGAGTGTTTTATTTCTGCACATTAAAATTGCAAGTTCGATTTATTGTTTAGGATTCAGACGTGGCAAGGGGCCGAAATGGGAACATCAACATATTTCAGTTTATACAATAATATTTACCTAGTGTTTGTTGATTTGGCAAGTTTTGATCTATGCTGCTCTTGAGACATTCATCAATATTGCTAGTTTAAAATTCGGTTCAAGTTTTTAAAGCTTTAAATTATTTGTATTCGAAGATTAAGACGTTAGAAATGCATAGAAATTCATTATTTGTTCTGATATTTTTTAAAATGTATTATATCGAAGTACTTTCGATATACGGACATTTTTTCTTTTCCCAAGTTCGTGAAAATGGCTTTGTTCCTACACAAATATATTCTGGTGTGTGGGCGTGTCAAGATGGAAATTTGTGTTTGGTGTTCAAATACAATAAGACCGGCGGCTCTCTCTTGATGGATGCCTTTTTGGGAAAACATTGATATTTAATACAGCGGGAGACCATTATGGTTTCACGCCCATGCCAACCTTCGTGTTTAACAGATTGAAGCTGTTTCCCTTCTACATAATCCTTTCGTCTCGTCGAGTTTGTTCAAAGCGGATTAATAGTGATAACGAGCGAATTCGATTTTCATACAATCATAATATGTAATCGATAATGATTAATCTCAATTTTGTACATACATAAAATATATACAGAATTGAACTTATAAATTCCCAACCAAATATTTTGAATCTTGGCATGCAAATCCTTCTATGGCTAATGTTTCGGTCCTTTCGATACCCAAAATTTTCACGTACCCCCCCCCCCAAGTTATCAGGTTGTTGTATTGCCCCAGGTTTTGGGATTTTGGATGCATTTACTAATGTTCATGTGGTTTGTTTATACGCTGCTTGGCTTTCTGATCTTACGAGGATTCTTTTATCGGTGTAACCTATTTTAACATTTTCTATGACATAAGTGCTCATGGCATATAGAATATTTTAGGTTGAAAGCTAGTCCGAGGTGTACCTAATGAATTTGCTTGGGCATACTTTGGACTTGAGAATAGTGGTCGTATAAATAAAAATACAAATGATGCATCCCCCCTCACTCATATGTCGTGGCATGAACAAAAAAATCATTCCCATTTTCGGACACTTTGAAAAAGGAACCAAACGTAGCGTAAGTGAAGAATAAAACGTGGACAAACATGTAGTTTTATCTGTTGAAAACGCCCACCTTTTACCTTTTCTAATATTTATTTATTATTTTATATTCCTTGATGCAATTCTCTTCATTCAGAATGTTCGGAGTAATTCATTTTTCTCAGGTTTTTATGAGGGTTTAGTGCGACCCCGTCCTATTGGCGCTTTTCTCCCCAAGACGAACAACCGTAGTACTTAAACTTTCACGCCCCTATTGCCATAAATTATTTTGTATATACTCTTCTCGAAGCATAGATTAATTACTTATAAGAGAAGTCCTGTTAGGGAAAAAAATAAAGGTTTTAGAAGGATGTGAGGGTTGCCCCCTCCGGTGATAAAATGAGAGCATCCGCATAGTAGAAGAGCCATAAACATTTATCTTTGAATGGGTCGTGTTCTAAACCCGTATTTTCCTAAAAGGAAGGTTTTATCTAGCACACTCGAGTTTTACGCATGATAGAAAATGACAGTTGTATAATATTGCCGGTATCTTTTTCTCGGTAAAGTCGGAAGACATCCGGTTTTATATGAAAACATTATTTTTAAAAGACAGCAATAACAAGTACAACTTCAATTGAAATAATAGCTGTCTGCACAGGTATCTGTTGCTGAATTCAACAGTAAAACTTCGTTTTAACGCTCTTCTTAGGTCCAAAGCAAAACAGCCATAAAAATACAGCTTAAGATGAACACATTTAAAAACTTGAATCATGATTTTTTGTTTAAAACAGTCAACACATTTTTTGAATAAAAAATTTCTGCGCTCGTTTAGATGTTGAAACAGGTGTTATAGGAAAAATTGATTGCATCCAAAACGTAGGTCGTTTTCGGCGCGATTTTGGCAGGTGTATCATTATCATCCTTTTCATCATCTTTCGATGCACTGAGATGATTTTCAATTAAGATCTTCTGGTAATATTTTGCTGGTCACAAGATTATTGCGAAAAATATCAACAACTTCCAACTTAGTGTCTGCGGTTGTTAAGGTCTTCCCAAGTTTCAAACGTCAAAAATTTAAAATTATAAATAAGAATCCAGTAAGGTTTTCGTTGTCAAATAACTAAGTTACTTATTTCAATCAATTAATTATTCTTTCTAAGGTCTTGGTTGAGATAAAAAAAGTCAGTGTCACGAGAGAGGGATTCGAACCCACGACTGCTGCTCTACCACTTGAGCTGTCGCGACATCAATCCACTCGGACACCAACCTCCTATTTCAATCTCACCTTTTTTTGAAATTTCCCTCCTTTTTGCCATTTTTAAAGTAGGAGGAAGTTGGTGTCCTAGTGTATCGAAGTCACGATAGCTCAACTGATAGAGTAGCGGCGTATCTACCCGAAGGTCGTGGGTTCGAATCCCTCTTGTGACACTGACTGTTTTATCACAACCAAAACCTTAAAAGAATGTGTAGAGATTAGTGACCGTTAACGGATAATTATTCAATTATCGTGAGAGACGACTCTCAACACGACATGGCACAATTACACAGAAGACAAACACTTTGAGCCCTGAAGATGATCTCAATAAAAGATCGAAACGTTGGCACGATAAAGAAAATGTTTTTCTGATACCTACATCACACCAGACCGCATCTCACGATATTTGAATAATTACTTAGAAAGAATAATTGATTGATTGAAATATTATAAATAAGAACCAACTAACCAACTAAAATCGACTCTTCGATTTCTGGGCGATTTGAATTCCCAATTTATTTTTTAGAACAATACAATAATTTTCTGTTTGGTAACTACTATCTTCGCAGCGTGCAAAAATTTGATGGCGATTAAAATAGACATTTCTGAAGAAGTCTTCGTAGATTTCCATCATTCATAGCCACTTTTCTACCATCCTTCTTCTTTAGCGTAGATTTTTATTATTCCTTGATCGAGGGGTTGTAACTCACTGGTAGTGATTATTTGATCGTGAAATGTGGTTTGTTTAGAAATACATTTTCTGTATCGTGCCAACGTTTCGATCTTTATTCAGATCATCTTTAAGGTTCCACTGACAGTGTTTCAAGGTAAAAAAATTACCTTTATGTTCAACAGATCAATATTGTTTTGGATGTTCAGAACAGTGGTCTACGAGTACAAGTATCTTACTAAGTAAGTAAATAGCTTTTAGTTTGTCGTCTCATACTTGTAGCCATTTTAAAAACCGATCTTCACCGATTAACACGATTGATTTTTAAAAACGATTCATTTTCCCTATTTACTTCTTGTTTCGTGTGTGTTAAATTAAAAAAAAAATTAATTTGGAACATTCTAACCAGGAAATCAGAACGTTAAAACGAATAAAATTTCCATTAAATAATAATTTTGGGGCATGGAAAAGAGCGTTATAGCCGGGAAATCGTTATACGCGGGAGCGGCGTAACGAAGTTTTCACTCATATTTCAGTGTAATCATTTGACTGTTTTTTGTTTTTGTTTGAAGGCTAATGTTTGAAAAAATTTCTGTCTGTTTACAAGTATAAAACGTGCGTGTAAATATCTTCTGACGTTGTTTGACGTCATATGTCGGTAATGAATTCACTTCCTCAAAGGAAATTCGATTTGTATTTGATCCTTGAATTTTTTTCTATGTTGAGTCTTTGTTTATGCTTGAATTTTGTACTGATAAACATTAGAAAAATACATAGCCCGCGCATTGATCAAAGTTCAATGATCAACGGATTGTTTTATTTTTATGTACGCCTACATTGTATTTTCTTTGCCGAAAGCTAAAATGATAAGTTAAAGTGAAAAGACAGGACTTGTAAGTATAATTTCCGCCTAATGAACTCGTGTAAAATGGAACATTGTTTCGAAGGTCCACAATGTAAAAACATGGCCAGCGAATCTCTTAAAATATGCCTTTTGTACGAATAACATGCTTCAATGACTAAATAAATAGGATTTAATGGCGGGGAAAAATTGACTTTCCATTAGCCCGGGTTATATGGGGAACTTAAACAAATTCTGTACAAACATTTCCAGATCAGTCAAGTGCATGTGGTTAGGAATCTTCGAATAGATGTTAAAAATAGTAAAAATAGTGCATGGTTCGTGAAGGGGGCTTTGTTAACATCTTCAAGACAAGATGTTCTTAAACTTGCATTTCCCTAGAAAAAAGAGAAATCTGAGAAATCCGGATAAGTTAAGGATTTTTTATTTGCTTGTATGTAAATGTAAAGTTACTAGTGTTTTCCTGGTTTTCTCAAAAATCTAGCAATCTGGGGGAAGTAAGGAGGTTTGGTTAGTATAGGTTCTACTTTAGAAACTTAAAAAAAAAATTGCAACAACTGGAAAATAATCCTAATCATTGAGCGTATTCCAGTTCACAATGGAGTCTGATAGCAAACTCCCTCAAAAACCACACAAATTACGTTTAACAAGAAGTGAAAAAACCATCACCACTGCCATGCCACCAAAAGTAAACTTGGCCAGTAGGAAAACGTAGGTAAATCTAGGAGACTGGAACTAAAAATGGCATGTGGGCTGTACCCAGCTGTACTAACACCTAAGATGCAGGTCTTCGGTGGCCGTGACGTTGTTTAGACGTTGATACGGCCCTCATCACTGTAAGACAAAGATCCCGAGTTTAAATCTAACGGCCCTGCATTCGAACCCAACATTCTTACTAGTGGGATTTTTTTAAAAATAATATGACTCTGCTATTACCAACCCTCGTATTAAAAAACAAAACATAAATTCAATTCAAATTTAAATACAAATGTGTCACATGGTTTTAAAAAAGGGAAGGAACTAGATTGATTTAAGAAATTTGAAATTTAAAAAAAAATTGAATGTAGTGATAAATGCATTAATAATATAAAAGATTTTTATCTACCTCTCATTTTCAATATGTACGTAAATAATACTAAACGTTCAAATGATTAAATTAATTATTTTAATTGTTATTATTTTTATAGTAATTAAATAATATTAAGGTATCATTCTAATTTCCTAACTTTTATCTTTAATCAGTAATTTATAAATAATTTCTTCGAGTATTTACTATTATAATATTTATTTGTGTTATAATATTTGCGTTTCGCACGTTCAAATTGAGCGCCATTAAAAAAACAGCTTTTAATTGGAACGTCGAATTGGTGGGGGTATCAGTTGATTCACTTTTGGAATTCATGTTGAGAGACGTGGTCGTGGAAATCCTTCAACTGATGATAAGCTAAAGAGCTCGAAATCCGGCCTTTGCAATACAACTTACAGTGAGTAGGACTATCTTTTTAACAAGGGAAGAAACCAACAGCTTCCAGTTTCTTGGGCGTATACCTAACAATATTAATACTACCAATTTGTGTAAATTTCCCCATTTCAGAGATATCCGTTGCAAAATCGTACAACGTTTTGACCGACTCAAAAGGGACTCGTTATGTAAGCCCAGTTTCAAGCTGAAATCCAATTGAGCGATAGAAAATTTTAAAAGAATTTAAAATGAAAAAAAAAAAATCACCATTCAATCAGACAGCCAAGCAGTTCTAAAAACATTAGCAAATAATAAGGCCACACCTAAAATAGTCGATGAATGCATCGAAAACCTGACAATATCTTTGGTCCCGGAGCAAAATATGCCCAAAACCCCGTGAGGATAGTTATAAAGGTGTGATAAAATTATTCGGAAATAAGAACGGAACAGAACCTCTCTATGTTTATAATCCAAAGAGAAAAAAGTTCTTTAAACAGAAAATATCGAAATATTTATGTTTAAACTTTTGAACGGAAAGAATGTAACTATATAAAAGTCAAAAATAGACAAAATAAATAAAGATAAGAAAATTAAAAAGAAATATTGACTCACGGCAAAAGGTCCAGAAACACCTTCCCTCGGCTTTCTTCAACTTAACCTTCCGCCGGTTTGTCTGATAAAAGCGTAGTGGGGGGACGGTTAGGGTTAAATAACGGCGGGACGGGATAAACTGCGGAAGGTTAAATTGGAGAAAACCGAGGGAAGGTGTTCCTGAACCTTTTGCCGTGAGTTAATATTTCATTTTAAATTTCCTATCCTTCTTTTCTTTGTCTATATTTTACTTTTATATGGTTACATTCATTTTGTTACAACGTTTAAACATAAGTATGTTGATAAGATACTTTTTTGTTTCAAGAACTTTTTAATCGTTGTATAACAAACATAGAGAGGTTCTATTCCGTTCTTATTTCCAAATAATTGTATCACACCGTTATAATTATTCTCAGAATCTATATTTAAATTAAACGTAAAATGCTCCACCTCAGTAAGGGTACACACATAAAAAAGCCAGAAATTTACTCTGTGGATGCAAGACACTGTAAACCATAGTAGACCGTAGTAACCTCATGATCAAAGGACGGACATTCGTCAAAACTGGCCAATGCATAACTACAAATTGAAATTCTTAATTTTAATAAAAATTGTTTAATTAGGATGATTTGAAAGAAAATTCACTGAAACACCGAAAACTCATATAGTGAAATATGAAAATTTAACTGATACTGGTTTGCTCCTAGTAACGTATGTTGATAAAATTAATACTTAATTTTTTACTTAAATTTATTGTTTCATAAAAGAGAACTGTTTAAACAAGTACACTTGCTCAACAATTTAGCTCTGAAAAGGATGAAATTGGCTGATTTTCGTTGTTTTAATTTTTAAAAGTGGACAAGGATTAGTAGTACTATAGACAAGTTATTAATGTTTTGTGTACTTAATCTTTAGGTAAGGTATCGGTCGAGATAAAAAAGTCAGTGTCAACTGAGCTATCTTGACTAAGATCCACCCGCATAACTTCCCAACTACTTTTCGAATGTACCCTCTTTTTTGCCATTTTTCGATAGCTCAAGTGGTCGAGTAGCGGCGTATTTAGCAGATCGTGGGTTCGAGTCCCGCTTGTAACACTGACTTTTTTATCTCGACCAATACTTTACAATTTACTTAACGATTAACTAATTGAAAAATGTTGTCGGTGAATCGATCCACGAACTCTAATGGGCTTTCTTTACTTTCTTTCATACAAGCGTCCGTGTTTTCTTGGCTTGGAGTCAATTATATATGTGAACATTGGTGAAGTTTGGTTGAAAAAAAAATTGTTTTACCATTATATAAGTTAAGAATCTATATTTTATTATTTTATTTTATAATGGTAATTTCCTTTTATATGGTTTCTAAGAGTCCAATTATTTTATATACAAAAATTTAATTAAAAAAAAGATAATTTTTTATATTTAAATGCATATAATAAGTACATTTAGTTGTACTAATTTTTAATTTTCAATATGGAAACGTATTTTCATCATAATTAATCATACAATTTCATCTAATCAATTTCTTCTAAGAGTCCCGATTTTTTATATATTTTTCCAAAATCAGGATTTGCTTTACATGTTCACACCATCTCCCAGGTTTTTGTTGTTTAAAGAAAGGGCTACTTTGTAATTAAATATGGCTAATTTGAAGTAACAAAACCTGGGCAATTTGACGGGAAGTAAAGTTAATTTTACTTTTACAAAAAGCTGTAATAATACTGGAACTCGAAGTCCAAAGGCACAAAGACACATCACAGCTGAAATACGATTTTTTGATGAAACTTAAGCATAATCTCCTGCCTAAAATTTACAGGGTGCCGCATTTAAACTTATTGTCGCGTTCAACTTAACCATTAAGATTTCTGGCCTCTCTCTATGACGTAACAATACAATACAAACAATACAACAATAGAGTAACAGTTAAGTGAACGCCCTAGTTCAGAATTTCATAACATTCAGAGCGACCGCTTAAATATCTTGAAAATTTATTTTACTTTTACAGGTTTGTTATTAAACCTGAGCTAGCCGGAAAAGTGATTTATAAGTTTCTCCTGGATCAACAGGCTCAGCGAATCGCTGTCCTCTGAATGAGCAATTTAAGTTTTTTTTAAAGCACTCTCCCCTTCTTCTTCTTTCTCAGATAAAAATACTCTTTGCTGAATATTTAGGATATTTTGGGGGATTCTTTGATTCAGGGTCTGATTGCAAATTGTGTTAGTATTCCCGTTTCAGATGTATACCTGTATGCGAGGGAAATTCCCTTTCTGCCACAGTGACCCTATTCGCCGAAACCAATATAGCAAACATTTACATAACTCAGCCCACAGCTACCAGAGGAAATTACTAAATCAATTCGACCTTTGCTCATATTTATTGAACGTTGCATTTAACTTTGTATTAATTTTACACGTGTAATTAATTTAAAAATTGTTTTAATGAAATTCATGCCGTTTAAAGAACAAGGCCTAATTTTTTTTTATCTGGAACGTTTTGAACAGCATTTTGAAATCTGTAATTCATGACGTTTAACGAACAAAAGTTTTTAATTTTTTTTTTCTAAAGCACGGACGATTTGAGAAAAATGGTGCTTTACATGCAAAAAGGGTTGAAACATTAATTGGCTCAATCTTGCTTACGTGTTACTACATAATTCTAAGTCTCAATGCTTGAAACCTCAGCAGAAAGATAAGAAAATGGATTTAAAAAACCATCCCCCCGGAAAGTAATTTGTTCTCAGGTTTAAAGTGCTCGTTTATCTAGAACAATAAGCATTAGCATTATGCTATTAAACACTCTGTCATTGAGAATAAAGTAGAACAGAAATGGAATAGTGGAAAATATTTCGCCTGAATGATGGCCTATTCATGTGAAAAGGTGTTGCTTCATTTGCACCTTCATTATGAATTCGTTCGTGTTACACTATAATAACGCCCACTCCCATTAATTATATTATCAAATATTCTGGCATAATTACCGTCGCCATTTTTCCGACAAAAATACAGTATTTTTATTTATTTTAACCGTTGTTTATTATGGAAAGGAATATGAGATAAGACTTACTAGTAAAGATTAATTAGGTAGATATCAGGACGGTACGACTGTGAAGAGATATTGTATCCTAAGGTAGTATTGGATGGTAGAGGTTAAGGAGAATCGCGATTGCTGAATCCTACAGGGACTCCTGAGATAAAAACAACTACAGAAGTTTAGAAGATCGGCATACAATGAGGGCAATAGATCCACGAAGGATGAAACAACTAATGTAAGATTGGTTGGTAGAGCTGTAGGAACATTAGGTTGTATCAGGATTGTTTCTTATTCTCTTGATATAAAAATTACTAGTAAATATTGGAAAGATCCGGCAGATATTAAGACAGTAGGATCGTGAAGGAGCTGCTAATAAGATTTGTTGGTAGTGGTTAGGGGAGACTATCGCGGTACCAGGATTGTTGATCTTATAGGAGTTCCTGAGGTAAGAATAACTAGTAAAGCCCAGCAAGATTACGTTAGCACTCAGTATGTAGAGCTCTTTTATTCTAAGGTTAGATGGTAGAATTTACCGAAGGTGAGGTTGTATCAGGATTGATGGATCTTGCAGGACTGCTTGGAAAAACTACTTTAAAAAACTAATAATACTTAGGAAGGTTAGGCTGCTTATCAGGATGGCCCACCCCCATCGAAGTAAAATAAACTGTGACAAAGAACTCGCTAGATGGAGTAGAGATGCGACCGTCTAATAGACATAAGTTAGATTCCTGTATAATCCAAAAATCTATGGTGCAGCGCAAGCCAAGAAGCTGCAATTAAAGCATATGGCTTAGGAGCGGCAAAACAAAAAGCCGCAGACGGTAGGACTGAAGGAGCTACGAAAAACATAGTTGGTAATCTGCGGTGTTACTCTTTTGGTAATGGTTAGGAGAGACTATAGGTATAGGGATTGCTGGATCTTAAATGATCTCTTGAGAGAATGATTAGAAAAGCGTAGGAAGATTAGATTGGTACAAGGAAAGTTGAACTATGAGCTCTTTCATCCTAAGCTAAGATCGAATGGTAGAGGTTAAGGAAGGCTAGATTGAATCAGAACTATTGGATTACAGAAACACAGAATATTTATTGCTGTTGAGATATGAAGATTGATATGATAGGAGCGCCTAAGAGTATAAATTCGGAAGGTCTTTCTGAGTATCAGGACGATAGGACCATGAAGGAGGGTAAGGAAGGTTAGTCATATGTGACACGAGAAATGTCTTTCGGGAAATTTCTTAATCTCAAGAATCGATAACTGATATCAGAATAATTTGTCTTTATAGCAATATATTATAAAATGAGTTTGACCTTTAAATTTCCATCAGACTGATAGGTTTTTACTAGATAACAAACCTGGTTTATGGCTTTCTACATTTACAAAGATCCAGATGACTTGTATAAAGATTAATTTAGCAAATGTAAATACTCGGATGTCTTTAAAAAAAATTTTCCACAATTATGTTAGTATTTAGTTTGATCGGATCAAAAAGAAAATACTCTTAGGACGAAAAGTTAATATTGGAGTTACGATTGCGTTGTGAGTAAAGGTTTGTTGACAGAACTGTCAGGTTTGGAAAGAAAGGAATAACGTATTGCTTCGTGTCTGGTAACCCCAGCTTACAACGTTTAAATATTTAGCATTAATTGAAGATTGATGCCAGATTAATAATCTGTCACCGATCTAAGAAAGGATAAATGAGTTTGTTAATTAATTTCCGAATATCCTGTTGCTCGCCTGTCAGCCCTGAGTTGGTTAGAAGTTATCAAGAGACTTGACTTGACAACGTCATTTTCCAAATTCATCAAAGAAACACGGCCATTGAACTGATAATATTGTTTGAAAATGTTTAGCTTCGATATCAATTGTAAGCCATTACTGCTGTTATTGCGATAATCCTCCCTTGGCCCACTTCCTGTTATAGATCGACCATTCTCTCTTATCGGCCTTCGTTACCTCTCTCGATGGAATTACTGCGAGAGGGTGGAGTTTGTTTACGTTTCAATTTCATTCAGTTTTGACGCCGGAAGTAATGAGTTTTTTAATTTTTAGAAATAATCAATATATTGTTTATAAAACAAGCCACCTTAAAAAAAATTTTACTTCATATATTCTTCCCCGTGAAAAGTCTTGTTTTGGCTACTATTGCATGATGTTACATCAAAATTAATGAAACTCTCCATGGTTCTGACCTGACCTCATGACATCACGCAACAATCATTGTTCTCAGTCATGGATGCCCTGTTGAGTTAAAAAAAAAAATAATGCACAAAACAACATTAGTCACTGGATTTTGTATACGTGTTTAAAAACGTCAAAAACATTTGAAGAATGTAAAGCCATATATGGCGGAATTATGTCTCCTCTTTTGTACTAATGTTTGTTAAATCTAAATTAACAAAAAAACTATTGGGTTGTCCGGAAAATAATGCAGGATTTTAAGTTTTCATTAAAAAAAAAATCTATATAAAATATTCTGTTTACGTTTACAGGATTACTCATTTGTATGAATGTCAACACTTATTAATCCTCTTCCAAATGATATTGTTTGTTTACCTCTGTAGCATTCCGCTACTTGGAAATAATTCAGTCATCCTTATAATGTCAAAGCGAGAATTTCGTACGATTTTCTTTTACGAGTTTAAACTCGGCCGAAGCGGAGCCCAAACGGCTAGAAACATTAACCAAGTCTGGGGCGAGGGTTGTGTTAATGAGTGCACTGTGCAAAGGTGGTTTAAAAAATTTCGGGAGGGAGATTTCAGCCTTGAAGATGAAGAAGGTCGTGGAAGGCCTTCCTCTCTTAATGATGATGTTCTGCGATCAGTGGTGGAAGAAAACCCCAAAACAACTGTTCGAGAACTTGCAGAGCAACTCAAAGTCAGTAAAACGACCGTCGCTGACCACCTCTTTGGTCAATCGGAAAGGGCCCATTTTGTTGCATGACAACGCTCGACCACATGTGTCACGTGTAACGTCACAAAAATTATTGGAGCTTGGCTATGAAACTTTGCCTCACCCACCCTACTCTCCGGACCTCTCGCCTACTGACTACCATTTTTTAAGACACCTGGACCACTACTTACAACACATAATATTCAAAAATCAAACGGAACTGGAAAATGCATTTATTGACTTTATCAATTCTAAAAATTCTGAATTCTACTCAGACGGAATTAATAAGTTACCAACACGTTGGGAGAAATGTATTGAGAGTATGGGAAATTATTTTGATTAAAGAACATTGCTTTAAAGTAACTAGTTTCTTTTTTTTTGTTTAATACCAAAATCCTGCATTATTTTCCGGACAACCCAATGGATTTGCAGGGTCCACTGTAAAATGATAAAGATGAGGGGTCTAATAATTTAAATGTTACAGTAAACAAGAAATTGGAAATTAATGACGATGTTTTGTTTGAACTTTTTCGACCTCAAATTGTCTATTAACTATAAAAAAGAATTAAAAACCATTAAAGCCTTAGCAAAAACAACGGGTATCTAGAAATATTTATTGATAGGTTGCTAGTTGAAAGAATAAAAAAGTTAACTTAAAACGAATCAACAAGGACAGGACTCAGCTCCCCCACCACAAATGAATCATTAAATTTCCGTTGTTTGCTATTATCGGAAAAAGTTGGTGAACTTTTTAAACCAGAAGGTTTTAGAATAACTAGAAGTACGGCTTCACTTAAAATACATCCTCTCAAAACCTAAACACAAGGTAGAAAGCTGGGCAAAAAGCGGTGTTTATCAACTCAATTGTAATGATTGTGATATTAAATATATAGGACAAAGTGGTAGAGAAGTAAAAGAACACTTTCCTAAATCGAGCAAATTTTCGGAATTTAAGCACCATCTAAAAGAAAAAAAAAACATTAATTCAATTCAAATTTAAATACAAATGTGTTACATGGTTTCAAAAAAGGGAAGGAACTAGATTGATTTGAGAAATTTGAAATTTAAAAAAAATAAAATTGAACGTAGTGATAAATGCATTAATAATATAAAAGATTTTTTTTCTACCTCTCATTTTCAATATGTACATAAATAATACTAAACGTTCAAATGATTAAATTAATTATTTTAATTGTTATTATTTTTATAGTAATTAAATAATATTGAGGTATCATTCTAATTTCCTAACTTTTATCTTTAATCACTAATTTATAATTAATTTCTTCGAGTATTTACTATTATAATATCTATTTGTAGTATAATTTCCGCGTTTTGCATGTTCAAATTGATCGCCTTTAAAAAAACCAGTTGCTAATTGGAACGGCCCGTTGGCGGGGGTGACAGCTGGTTCATTTTTGCAATTCATGTTGAGAGACGTGTTTGTAGAAGTCCTTTAACCTGATGATGAGCTATGTGCTCGAAATCCGGATCGTGCTTGTACTTACTGTGAATAGGAACTATCTTTTTAAAAAGGGAAGAAACAACAGACGTATACATAACAATATTAACACCATATATGGCGGGGAACTAATAAAATCGGGAAGGCAGTTCTAATTAATAAAATCTTGGAAATGGGGAGTTACTTGACTACATGATCCCGCAAACACTCTTTTTCATACTACAAAGTCTCAACCGACTATAAAAGAAAAGATGAATTATATGACAAAAGCTTGGCACGTTTTGGCGGTTTTTCTTCATCCGACGTCATGATCCTCGCTCGAATAATTCCACTGGTCTTCACACTCATTTGCGAGGTACACTTTTTACCTCTTTTAAGCTGAAATGTATGCCATGTCAAGGCTTGTACCTTAGAAAATTTTAAAAGAGGTTACACTGACAAAAAAATGCCTCATAGTATTAGATAACCAAGCAGCTATTAGCTTAGCATTAGCACATAAACAAAACACCAAAACTATCCAAAATTTCCAAAACTTGGGGCAATACGACAAACACCCTGATATCTTTGGAGACCAGAGCATGGGGTAATTTTGGGTAAAGAGAGGGCAGACACACTGGCCAGAGGAGACCTCCATAGAATGAATAGAATGGATCCGAAAAAGACAAAAAGAAAATGGGGAAGTGAATAAACTCTGGAGGTGCTGGACACCCTAGGTCCCCCTAAATGCTAAAACAACCCTTATCTGGCAAACTCCCTTCTAAAATTTGAGAGGGCTAAACTAGAGGTGCAACTCTGTCATTGGCATCTGAAAAAACATCTACACAACATGGGCATATTTAATAACGAGCTCATCTGTAAATTATGCAACGATTTTTTCAAGGTGTGCTAGTGAGTACCTTCGGTGCTAAAGTGATTTACGTATTTAACATCAATGTAAAACGGGTAAATTTTAGCCACTTGCCTTTCCTTCATAATGGAAAAAAAATGGGTGATTCAATATTTTCAAACCCGTCGATGGCCGAGTCTTTAGGGCGTTCGACTCGTATTGCCACGCTAGAGGTTTTGGGTTCGAATCCCGTCATAGCCCATGATTTTTAATGGATTGCAGTATGAAAATGTATTTTAAATTGGTTTGATCCTTCGTCCGCGGCACCCAACTTATAGGTGGGACGTTAAGCCCTCATGGAGGACAGGAATTATTTAGTATTTAGACAATAGAGAAAAGTAGTTTCAGCGGGCTCAATTTTCCAATCATTTTTGACTTTTCCTATGGAATTGTTCCCACGAAAACTTTTTTGTGAAGATTTAAAAAATTATAATCGGTATAATAAATACTAGACCATCAAGGGAAGTGTCCTGGCAACTCGGAGAAAATCCTTTGTTGAACCAGAGTTTTTAAAGCCTTAAAGGAGAAAGCAACTGGCCAAAACTTTAATACTGTGAATTATAAATACTTTTCAATCAGTTTAAAATTAATAAGGATAAAATCTTCCTGTATTTTAATCGGAATTAAAATATTTTTACGCCAAAGTAAACGTAGCCTAATTTTCTAAACCAGCTTTAATAGGTAATATAAATTTTAGCGTATGAATTTTTTCATCACCGGCATTATTTAAACTGTCTTTTAAAATGTAATTATTATTTCTATGTTCTACACTAATCGTATAGCAATTATTTTGGATAAAGAATTTTTCAAAATTTCAAACTACTCTCCCTCAGAATAGCGTTCAACGGCGAAACTTTACTTGTATCGTAACTTGGCTAAGAAGAACACTCGACTTAGCGATACTGGGTGGTCACGTACTGAACATAAAACACTTTGAAAAAAATCTACTCTGTGCAGTTTATTAAATATTCTTATCATCCAATTCAACCGAAGCGTATAAAACATGACAACAGGAAAAACACATCGTTTCAATATGTACTAAGATATCAGATGGACAATAAATTGTTTAATAAGTTTATTACAGGTATAAATGATGCCTTATTTCATTCATACTTTTTAAAGTCTTGTAAAAATAAAAGAATAATAAGGGATCTTTAAGCCGACAAACATCTGAAGAAATAGTTTCTTTCGTTAGTCATCGTATTTTTAGTTCTTTACTTTACACGCGAATGCTGCAGTATGAGTCAATTTGAGTACCTCGATCTGTTAATGATTCTCTGCTTTTGTATAAAAGTCGATATCCCGAATTAGCCTCGTTTGTGCCCCAGATTGTCAAGTGTAGAATACATCACCTATACATGGAAGTCTGGACACGTTCACTCCCCCAGGGTATTCGATATTCTTTATGGCGAAGTTGAACCGACTCCATTCTCGCTAATAAATTACTTTTACTCTCCAGTAATCACACACACCCCAGACTACGTGATATTTATTGGGGAGGGGGTAACTTAATAAATGATTCATTAGAGTCAGCTCGATTGACCGAATAACTTTTTTAAATTAATTAATCCTTATGTAAGGTATTGGCTGAGATGAAAAAATCAGTGTCAGGGGCTCCTGCCAATAGGTTACACGATATTTGAAATATAGAAAAAGAGAGGGAAAATCCGCAAGGGTGGTTGAGAAGGAGAGTTGGCGTCGGAGAGGAACGAAGTCATGATAGCTGTCGCTATTTGGCAGAGGGTCGTAGGTTCGAATCCCGCTCGTGACGACTGACTTTTTCTCTCACCCAGTATCTTGCATTAATTAATTGAAAAACTTTAAGTAGTCATATTAAATATAATTAGCAAGTAAATATGAAAAGAGTTATATAAATAAATTTTCTATCTACAACAATCACAATCGCAAGAAAGTAATATTGTTTTTCAATTATCGGATAAGCTAGCTCAATATTTACATTCTATTTGCAGTCTATATATTTTTTCCACAGAAAACAGCCTATTTCTGTATATAGTTGACAAATATATCCACGAAATAATTATGATTTTATTTTTCTGTTCCAGATTTATCGCTCGAGGCATCCATCATACGGTGAGTGAAATATTAATATATTTTTTCGTATGAAAATATATCAAATAATGGCCGGTTTTAAAAACATGTACTTATACCAGCTCACTTGGTATGTGGTGATTTAGTTTGGAACCTTATCATTCTACATCTTTTCAGTATCATTGCGGAATTTATATTTATTGAAAAAACAGCTTCGGTTTTTTTCTTTTTGAACATAGTTTACGTTTATTCCTGTTAACGAATGTAGCAATGAACGTAACTTGCATTCTAGAAATTATCCACCGGTACAAACAATTCTTTTTATTTTCGATCATGTTATAGTTTTTAGATTTTTCATAGATAACGTTTGAACCGCCTTGTCCACAAATGAAATCCCTATCGATTTATCCTGTAAATAAACCTTTTACAACGACCTAAAAGTCTACGAGGGTTTAAAACCCAAAATAGCCACAAGAAGGGGTCCGAAAGAGACGATAGCAGACTAGTGTAGTTTAAAAAAATGTACGGTCCTACTTGTTAAATTTAGTATAGGAATTTTTTTATATAAAGATATTTAACGATATTTTTGAAAATATAACATCAAAAATCAACCCAAAAATAGTTACAAAGTTTACCGTAATCAGAGTAAATCAAGTGGCATATAATTCTGTATAGTACGTTAAAAAATGACAGTTCCACACTGAAGAGGCATGAATGATATGTAAATCAGCGAAAGTAGACTCGGTAAAAGTGGTATTTTATTACGGTACTATGAACGTACGTGGGATCATCGATTTTAATTAAAGTTTTTTTTGGTGATTCTAGTCGAAAAAATATATCGTTTTAGAACATTCTTGCCAATCCGCCCTTGCATGCGAGAAAAATATATTTTAAGAAATTTTTTTTGTAAATTAAACCCGGAGATAATAAAATTAAACGTCTGAGGAGTTTTTGTTGATTTTATCCTTATCTGATTCACTTATAATCAAATGTAAACATTGTTGACATAATGTACAAGTTGAAACATACAGTTTTCTTATTCTGGTATTAACGTGGAATTTCGATCCAATCCTGAGTAGATTTAAAAATTAATTTTTAAGTCCGGAAAACCGGATGGAGAATAAAATATGCCCTTAAAATCAGTATTTTTGATTGCTATTACAAAATCGGATTTAAAGGCAATTTTTTCGCCCTGATTTATTGTAAGCATATTTTAATTTATGTTCATTTTTATATATATCTAATTTTATAAGATGATCCATAATCCGAGGTAAAAAACTTCGAATTTAATTAGTATGCAATGTACAGTTTTGTGGCAAGATTAATGTCACGAGCGGGACTCCGGATGTCCAATCCGGATGTAGTGGGTTTGAGTCCCGCTCATGAACTAATTTTTTAAATCATAGTTTGCATAAGAATTAAAGTGATCCGTCGGCTATTAGGGCATATTAGGGCCAACTTCAGACATATAATAATTATTTAGAGATCGTGAGATGCGATATGGTGGGATGTAGGCTTAGAAAAACATTTTCTTTATCATGCCGTTTCGATCTGATACATCGATATAGAAAACCCACAATTTGATCCCTGAAGATGAACGCAATAAAAATCGAAACGTTGGCACGATAAATAAAATGTTTCTCTAAACCTACATCAAACCAGACCGATCTCTAAATAGTTATTAAATATTATTGTATGCTTTTAGTTAGTCCTAATAACCAACATTTTACTTTAATTATTATGCAAGAAATGGTTTGAATTCAAAAAATAGTTCACGGGCGGGGCTCGAACCCACAACCTCCGGATCAGTGCCTATCGTGACACTAATTTTTCAACTAAACCGTACATTGCAGAATAATTACATTCGATTTTTTTTTACCTTCGATAAGAAGATTACGGATTACATTACATGAAATTAGATATACATATATAAAAAATAAAATATGCTTACAGTAATGTAGGGCGAAAAAGTTCTGTGATAAATCCCACTTGGATTAGTTTTAAGCGCTGTTTATTGACTTTAAACACTTCTTTTATGGCTTCTCACGATCGCTAAATAATCATTAATTAACGGTTACTAAATACCACAATTATATAATAATCTTGAAATATATAGACAACAAAGGCACAAAACTGGTATAGGAAAGTATCGTACTTGAAATAGTTGTTTTTCTTGGATCCTTGGGCATATAGTTTTATAGTTTTATAGTTTTAATAGTTTTCGACCTAGTATTGGGTTGTGTCTCAGTGTGTCAGTGTTGTGTCAATGTCAGTTTCTAAGCTAAATCTTTTTTTATAGTAAAATTGCTTTATAAAAACAAAATAATTTTATTCGAAATATTTATCTTCATTTTCCACCCGTTTTTCCCAAAACATGGCCAGCTTCCTGATGTCCGAACTTGAGCTTTGAAATGGAACAAAATCTAAAAACTTTTTTTGGTCTTGAACACCATTTTCAAATAATTTTCCTTGGACAAAGTTGTCTAAATTCTTAAACAGGTGAAAATCTATTAGATACTAGTCTGGAGCATATGGTTGCTGAAGGACTTGATAGCCAAGCTCTTTCAATATTATTTTACAATACGTTTTGCCATGAAGCCTGGCATTATCGTGGAGGAGTATAGGATCTTTCCTAGTTAGCAATGCAGGTTGTTTTTTGAGAATTCTTTTACACATTTCGTTCATTTCCTTGCAATATGATGTACAGGTAATGGTCTCTCTCTTGGCAAAAAGGAGTAGTGAATAATTCCAACCGTGTACCACCAAACGGTCACCATCAATTTAAAAAAATGTAAATTTGGTTTTGGCTTGTGTCCTGTTCTTTCCTCGATGCACTGACCGACGCTGATTGTCATAAGCAATCCATTTTTTAATTTTTTATCGCAAGTGATTTATTCTCTCAAGAAAAGGCTCGGTGTTTTGCCTGGCGAGTTACGAAACGCACGTTACAAGATGCTTTAACTGCTGTCGCTCAATGAGCTCATGAGATCAAGTTTTTGTGACTTTCCCTATATAGCCTATGTTGCTTAAATGTCTTGACACGGTAGCTGAACTTGCATTTAGTTGCGCTGCGAGTCCTCTGTTTGATAGTGGTTTTCTTCCACCTGAAGCTTAAGGACATCGTTGTCAGTTAGTTGGTGGTCTTCGGCGGGGTTCGTTTTCCAATTCGTTCATTTACACTCCCTCCAACGCCTTACTGATGTTTCTTGCAGCCTCACCTGCAAAGGGCTGAGTTTAAACTCGTAATTTAGGGGCGTCGGTGCCCTCAACGGTTTAGATTTGGACACAGCGCACATCATTGTAAGGTAAACATGCCATCATTGTAACTACTTACAAAAGGGCTTTTTTTTTGTCAAATAGCACCTTTAGGGTTTATATGGCTGTTGTGAACCCCTTGAATAAAATCTGCTCTCTTTCCTGATGAGAGATGATCATTTCAAGATAAGATGTAATCTCATTCCTTGTAGCAATTTTGTTGTTAAGAATATTTTCATTCAAGCCTTAAATTTACAACTGTACGTGATAGTCATTGTCATCATTACTTTGTCATCCATACTATGAACAAATCAGCATTTGTATGATGGCAGAAAATTTAATTAAATATCCCTTCCCACCATAGGTTAGTTAAATCGTTGTATAAGGATAATAATAAAATATTTCAACAAACCCCTCCCTAAAAAAACCCATTTTGAATATATGCGTGCGCGTGTAGGTCCGTGCTTGTCCTTGGATGGAACCAAGGGGGTTAAAGACTTTGTGGGCGTTACAGTTGGAACAGCTCCAGCCCTCCGACCGACTCTTGTCGATTCGCCAAGCGCTACTTCTTTTTTTGCATTAAGCGTATTTTAAGCACGTAACGTGAATCAAGTAATATAGTTTCATGTCATTTATTCATTTTGTCGTAAGCTGCTACAAGTAACGATGAACTTATTTTTTATCCCCTTGGGCTAAAACTATTTACGAATATTTTTCGCCCGACAGTGAACATACACTTTTGCAAGGGTCAAGTCTTTTCTAAATTGTTAATAATTCAATTTTTTTGATCCAGTTAAAAAGAATTTAATCCAAACGCTATCTTTGGTCTTAACCATTCCTTTTGGACTTTCACACACTTTCAGCTTTGAACATGTTCTAATAAAGACCGAAACGTTGGCACGATAAAGAAAATATTTTTCCGAAACCTACATCACACCAGACCGCATCATAAGATTTCTGAATAATTTCCTGTATTTATTGTATCCCCCTGTACAAAAATTGTACAATAATCTAAAAAAGGGGAATGACCAGGTTGATGGATTTTTGGACGAAATACTCATGCACTTCTGTCCGATAGGCTCTGGTTTCACGAAAAAAATTGAAAGTAGAAATTTTCCATTTTTTTTAATTTTACTTGAACTTTCTACTTGCTCAAATGAAGTATGTGAATATATCATTTTACGGATTTAAAAAAAATGTAAATTGCAATGAAATATAGTAAAGACTATCAAAATTTATCAATAACCAAAAAATTATAAAAACTAATATTTTTGAAGTAAGCTAGGACATAATTTTTTCCCGTGAAACTAATATGAAATTTCGTTTTAGCATCTCTATAGACCCCTGAATATAAAGTTTTGTTTGAATTTTAATTTGTCGATTTTTTGATCGACCATGTAGATTGAAACGGTTATAATTAAAAAGCGAGTTCCTCTTCTTTCAAAATGGTCTGTTTGACATTAAAATCCTTTCAGCCGTTTCAATCAGATATTCCAATAACTTCTCGATAATAGAAAAATTTTTATCTAAAAATTTAAAATTTAAATAAAAATCTATATCCGTGTTCCACCAACCTCGTCGTTCCCTTGAAGGTTAAACCTGCATGAATTGACTACAAAAACGGTCAGTTCAACATGAATCCATCCTAGACCCTGACTCGGAATCATGTAACACGAAGTGTCAGTTTTGAATCTATGTTAACACAAAAATAGCTCATTACCTACAAAAAATGGACCTCTCGATTTAACAAATTGTTCCGTGGTAATGTTGTCACTGTTAAAATATAGTGTTCCGAACGTTTTCAATATGTAATGACTCGTGGCTTTTCTGCTAGTAAAAACACCATCCTTGCGGGAAGTCCATTACGTCAAGTGATTAATCACCAGCCAAATCTGACGAGTTCTAACAATGCTAGCCAATGCCTTTTGTTTTTCTTTGATAATTAACCTCTTCGTTAGGATCGACGTTCCGCGAAAAGTTTTCTTCACGCATTAATCATTACGCTTTTTCGGAGCATTTTTTCCTAACGTTCACGCCATTGTTGATTATTGAACAAAAAAGGGGTTATTTGTAATCATAGCAGGGATTAATCCATTAATCGTTTTTCGACCAGTGGTGGTAACAAGTGAATAATATTTTGTTCTAGATTTAATTTATTTTAGTGCTAAACTTTTGCACTAATCATATTCCGTCTTCGTCAGTAAATCCTTCGTAAAAGTTACCTAATTTATTTCCTATGAACATCAGCCAAATAAAGTAATTACTAAAGTGTGGTGATTAGTGACCGTTAGTCGATAATCATTCGGAAATCGTGAGATGCGGTCTGGTGTGATGTAGGTTTCAGAAAAACATTTTCTTTATCGTACCAACGTTCCATCTTTACTGAGGTCATCTTCAGGGCCTGGGATTTACAAATATTGTTTAAATTTAACAAATACATAGGGTTACACAGAAAACAAACACTTTGATTGAATATAAAATAATATATATTTTGCATTGTATAAATTCACTTATTTCCACATCCAACATATATTTGTTAAATTTAAACAATGTTTGTAAATCCCAGGCTCTGAAGATGATCCCAATAAAGATAGAAACGTTAGAACGTTAAACAATTTTTTTTTTTTTGAAACCTACATCACACCAGACCGCATCTCTCGATTTTTGAATAAGTAATTACTAAAAACAATACATTTTTATTGTACAATTTAGGACTGTTTTCATTACGTGGTGTTTCTATTGGCCTTCACATCAGAAGATTTAGGTAGTTTCATCAACTTTTGAGCTATAGCCATATGTTCGTTTAACGTCTCAGTGATACCTGTCGAGAGATGGATGAAATTTTAATGATACTCACCCGAATCTTCTAGTAGAGGTCAGTTTCGCATAATTACAAATTCATCCAGTCCTTGTGAAGTAAGAAAGAGAATTCTGAATTGGTGGTTATTGATTATTATTATTTCGGTCAATCGGATAAGAAGATTCTACTATCCACTGGATTTATGATGATGATGAGTTTAGATTAGGAAGTGGGAGTTTTGTTTCCAAGCATTGTAACCTTCTAGCGTATTGATGTTTCCCTAGTTCCTTATCTCAGTGTAGCCAACTCGGTACTTTTATTAAGGTATGGTCTATCGCTGAAATTTCTTATTTTCTTATATTTCTTCCTTCTTCTCATAGCATATGAGCCAAATTGGGCCTTCATCCTTCATTGTACATACCCATGCTACGAAGATATTTTCTCAGATGTCAATGACTGGTGTATCACTTCTGTGAGTTTTACTCTCTTTGATCTGAACCAAGTATAAGGAATATATAAGTATATATTATATATAAGTTCAGCTCCTGTGTATGATCTTGCAGATTCTCCTCTGGTACAAATTCACCAGCCTTTTCGTTGCCCAAAATTTCTCTATGTCCTGGTACCGAAAATATCATCAGACTGTTGAGTTTGTTCAGGTTTTGGAAATTCTGGATGGATGCATTCACTGACATTTTTTTGATATGAACTTTTTTACTCAAAGATAAATGCTTTAATAGCTTATTTTTTCATTTTTCATAGCAAGTTACAACAAGAAAGAAATGTATACTTTAATTAAAAATAAGAGTGGAGAAACCACTTTTGTTGGCATTCCGGTTATGCATAATAAAGCCGAACGTCATAGGTTCAAATCCCCCTCGTGACATCTTTTTCATTTTAACCAAGACCTTACATACTAAGATTAATTGAAAGAAATAATTTGGCCAATCAGGCCACTAAATAAAATGGATTATGTTATAATATTTATTGTCTATTGTGTCACTACCAAAATCTTTATCACTGGATAGGCAATCTCGCTGCCATAGCCTCTTTAGTTGACCAATAGCGTCTGAGAGGATTAGTTGGGATTGACTTTTCAATTTGAGGATTTATGGTGGTTAGGAAGATTTTGGGAAGCTTGCGATATCGGATCTTATGCAGTTAGATCTAAAGAATCGTTAGGACCGGAGGGTAGTTTCATTTGACACATAACTGGAGCATTAAAGATTTTTCTTATAACATGGGTTAGGAAGTTTGGATATGAGGATATTGACATATACTGCAAAAGAACCCAAAATTAAGAAAGTTAGCAGTATCCCACGTCAAACATTTGTCGGCGTACAGTCAGTCCTAAGTACAGCACTCTGTCCGTTGTTCGGAGGGGATATTAGTGAAGTACACGGGAGAAGAGATTTTTTCAGAGAGTAAATAATATTAATCAATGATTGACGATGAATTTAATACTAACTTGAACACTTTATCCTAAAATATGTAACTTCGGAGGTACACAGTACAGTAAAGATATACATGGGCGTTCGTGGCCGCAACGGTTTAGGCGTAAAGGTCCCAGGTTCGAATCCAGCGGTCCTGTATTCTTTTTAATGGGCTTTTTTGGCACCCTGAGGGTTTTTATGACCTCTGCTGTTGCGAACCCTCGCTTTAAAAAAAAGTTTCAAATAACCCCGTAGTTGAAAAACCCTCGTTT